>JBAPLJ010001662.1:0-20894 GCA_037832345.1 Rhizophora mangle | reverse complement strand
GTATTTTGATGGAATATATTATTTCGTTATCTTGTTTTCATTTTGATTGGAATTGTTTGAGTTATTCTAATTAAATTGTGAAATGATTGTTGTTTTAATTCATTTAGTTAGACTTATTGAATTGGTTAAACAATAGTTGATTGCTAGAATTAAGGATTGTGACCTATATTCATCATAACCCTCATCACTAAATAGCAATTAATAATAAGAGATTATGACGAAGTTTTCTTCTTATTGTTATAAGTAACTCAACGCAGCTTAAATAATCAAAGCTTGTGTGATTGTTGGTTGAATTAATCTATTTTCCTAGTTCTTAAGACTACTAATATATAATTCTAGAGAGCTTGTTCTAGGGGTATAGTGATTAAAGTCTAAGTGGAGAGCTTGTTCTACTTGGTGAATATCCAATGGAGAATTTAGGTAACAGAGCTTGTTATTATCTGAGTTAATTGCTCCATCAGAATTGTGACAATATTGTTGTGAATGAACCAAGAACTAGAATTTTGTTAATATTTTTTATAAGTTGTTTTCCTTAATTAAGTAGTTTCTTTAATTGTTATAAAGTTAGAATTTGACATTACCCTCCCAATTCATATTAGTGATTTTACATTTACGTTTGGTTATCTAACATTGAGTTGATAACACTCCTTATGGGATTAACCCTTATTCACACTATCTACCATTGCATGATCTAGAATAAGGTATTTAATATTTTTGTATCCTTGATGATAGCTACTAGACTACATGGAAGAAGGGATTAATCTACTCTTCTTAGATCAAACAAGACCATTCAAAACAAACTCATCTAGATAGATTATTATTTAGCCTAATTTATTCCATTGAAAGATATCCAAATGGGCAATTAAAGTAATAGGGCCTACACTTTGGCATTTAAGGATGTGCAAGCACTAATTTAAAGTCAAAGAATTTCTTTTAGTTGTTGGGAGGAAGAGTCTAATAAATAGTTTATGGTAATTATGAAGTTTATCTAAATAGTAGTTTTGTGTTTTTGAGTGTAGTCTATTTAGATAGTGAGTTTTTAATGAGTGTTAATGTTATATATACTGGATTTTTTTGTAGTCCTTTAAAATGCCATGAATTCATAATATGGAGGGTAGCATGATTAAGTTGATGAAAACTAATGTGTTAATACGTTAAACTTGGTTATTGTATCTTCTTATGGATTCATAAGGTGGTGAAACTTTAATTCCTTATTTATGGCATAGTTATCTAGTTTATATCACCATCAGTGATGGAATTCCTTTTAACATATCACCTAGACATACCCATTTCCTGTCCATCCTAACCTTGTTCACATTTTTTGGTATACCTCTCTAGGTGCCTTGACGTTGCAAGAAGCTCAAGTTCTGGGCATTAAGCATGAACTTGAAAGGCTTAGAATTGATATGAATAAACTTCATACTTTCCTTAAAGGACAATAATGCCTAAGAAGAAGAATCCCTAATGTTAGCTGAAACATGGCTCATTGATGATGCAAAGTGCAAGGTTGCTAGTTTGACAATGAAAAAAGCATGCAAGTTTGTGGTGGAGAACCCACAAAAGAAGAGACTGAAAACTTAAAATTAGAAGTTGGGAAAAAATGACAAGATTGATGAGGAAAACAATTCATCTTAGAAGATTATAGACATGACTTGTATTTAAAATTCCATAAGTTAAAGCAAAATGATAATAATGTTGAAGATTATGTGTGAGAATTTGAGACTCTCCTATTGAGATATGAAATGAATGAGAGTCCTAAGCAAATTATGGCTCATTTTTTGGGTGAATTAAGCAAGGACATTATTATTATGGTTAAGTTGTAATCATACTAGACCTTAGATGATGTGATCAAATTGGCTACTAAGTTAAAAAAGCAACTCAAAAACTCTAAGAAGACCTCCAAAGAAAGGCTTTAATTCTCAACAAGGGGAGTTCCTCTAAGGGTGAAGACTTTAAGTTTGAACCATCATGAAAATAGGAAGACAAAAAGGAAACTTTATAACAAGTTTAAGTCCATCAAATGCTTCACATACCAGGGATATGGACACATTGCTACAAAGTATCCAAATTGAAGGCTAATGACTTTGTAAAACTATTCATCAAGTTAAGAAATTCCATGAGGAGGAAGAGAAAAAATTAGCCATGATGACATTGAGGAAAAGATCATAAAGCAAGCAAAAGAAGGAGACTTGTTGGTTGATTGAAAGCTTCTTAACTCTTGATTATGGCCTATGGATGAGCAAAGAGACAACATATTTCTAATAAGATGGACAATCAAAGGCAAAATGTGAAGTTATGCCAATACTGCTCCCACAACTATTGATAAGAAATTGAACTTGTCTACTTTAAAAGCACCACATTTGATATAAGCTCTAATGGCTTAACAAGGGAAATGAGGTAACGGTAAATAAACAAGCACTTATCACATTTTTTTGTTTGTAAACATTACAATGATAAGGTTTGGTGTGATGTTATTCCCATGGATTTATGCCACCTTCTTTTTGAAGACCCATGGAAATTTGATAGAAACACTCACCATGATGGGCACAAAAATACTTATTCTTTCACCAAAGATAGTGAGCACATTACATTAGCACCCCTTGGCCACCATTAAGTCCAAGCAAGTTTAAAAATTTTGAAGGATACCAAAAAAAGGCTTTTATTTTAATACAAATTAAGTTGAAAGGGTCATTGGAATTTGAGAAAAAGTACATGCTTTACTCTTTAAGGACAAACAGGTAAAAGTGAAGTCATCCATTCCATTTAGTGTATAATTTGTTCTCAACAAATTTCTTATTTTATTTCTAGATGAATTATGTCATAGTTGACCTCCTTCATGGGAATTGAGCATTAAATTGATTTGATCTTATACATGATGCTACACTACCAAATTATCTTACATACCATTGCCATCTTAAGGAAGCCACAATGTCAAGTGGATGCGCTTATTTCAAAAGGTTTTGTCTAAGAACCCATAAGCCCTTATTTAGTTCTTGCCTCACTTGTTCTAAAGAAACAATGGTTCCATTCAAAGTGTGCAGTTAGTAGAACAATCAACAAAACCTTAGCAAAGTATTACTTTCCTATTTCTTAAACTAATAATTTACTAGATAAACTTCATAATGATATGTTCTTTTCTAAAGTTGATTTAAAAGGTAGATACTGTCAAATCCAAATGAAAGAAGGGAATGAGTTTACAAAATTTAAAACCAAAAGGGGCTTATATGAGTTGCTTGTAGTGCCATTTGAACTTTCAAATGCACTAAGTAGCTTCATGTGCCTCATGAACCATGTACTAAGGAGGTTTCCAAGAAAGTTTGTTATTATATACTTTAATGACATTTTGATTTATAGTAAGAGCCAAAAAGATCATTTAGACCACTTAAGGCAAATCTTTGATGTTTTGAGATATGAAAAATTGTATCAAAACTTAAAGAAATGTCAGTTTATGCAAAGGCAATTGACTTTTCTTGGCTTTGTGATTTCATATGAAGGCATTAAGGTGAATGAAGAGAAACTTAAGGTCATCCAAGAATGGCCAAACCCCACCTTAATTTATGATGTGAGAAGTTTTCATTGCCTTGTCTTCTTTCATCGAAGATTCATTCAAGGTTTATATGATAGAATGCATGAAAAAAGGAGAATTCCAATGGATGGAGGTTGCTTAGAAAGGCATTGAAGAGATCAAGTATAAATTATGCTTTGCACCAATCCTTGCACACCATAACTTTTCCAATACATTTAAAGTGAAGTGTGATGCATCTAGAGAGAGAATCAGTGCTGTTCTTATACAAAAGGAAAACCAATTGCATACTTTACTAAGAAGCTAATTGGTTCTAAAAAGAACTATTTAACCTATGATAAAGAATTATTTTCCCTTATTAGAGTATTAAAGCATTGGTAGCATTATTAATTTCCTAAAGAATTTGTCATTCATTCAAACCATGAGTCTTTTAAATATTAAAGTGTTGGCATAAACTCAACAAAGGACATGTGAGATGGATGGAGATTTTTTGAATCATTCTTGCATGTCATTAAGCATAAAAGTAGACTATCCAATGTGGTAGTTAATGCTCTCTTAAGAAGGTATGCTTTTATTTTTATGCTTGAATTTATTAAACAACATTACATTGATGATCTAGATTTTTTATCTATCTATCATGCTTGTGACAAGAAAGAGATGGAGTAATATTTCAAGCAAGATAGATTATTTTTTAAGGGAAATAGGTGGTGCATTTCCTAGAATTCTTTGAGTGAATTGTTAATCCAAAAGGCCCATAGTAGTGGTCTTTTTGGCCACTTTGGTATGAACAAGACATTGGCAAAGCTTCAAAAGCATTTTTATTGCAAAAGATAGGTAAGAGTGTTTAGACCATTAGTAAGAGATGGGTTGTGTGCTAGCAAATTAAAAGCCATGAATCATCCAAAGGTTTGTACACACCACTTTTGGCTTTAGATGTTCCTTAGGTTGATGTAAGTATGGACTTCACTCAAAGGCTGACTAGAACATAAAGAGAAAAGCATTCAATTATGGTTGTTGATTGATTCTCAAAGATGACACATTTTATTCTATGCCATAAAACTAATAATGCTTCTTATATGGCTAACTTGATCTTTAAAGCAATGAAAGGGCTTTATTAAGTGCTAAAAAGTATTATTTTTGATTAAGATGTCATGTTTTTTGGAAGACCTTGTGGGAAAAAATTGCAACTAAATTATTGTTTAGTATAACTTGCGATCCACAAATTGAAGGCCAAACTGATCTAGTGAATGGTGACAACTTTACTTGTTCATTTAGAATTTTCTTATAGTAGGAGTCCCCTTTGTACTACCATTGACTTTCCATTTGTTGTAGTGTATGGTATTAATCCAATCATTCCCATTGATTTTACTACCAATCACTTTCCATTTATTGTAGTGTATGGTATCAATCCAATCATTCCCATTGATCTTATCCTCTTTTAAATTTAAAGAAAGTTAATTGAAGCCTAAGAAAGAGCTAAGATCTTAAATAAGCTTTATAAATAGATTAGGGCTTGAATTTAAAGACCAAATGAAATGTACAAGAAAGTAGCTAATAAGCATAGAAAACCTACTCTTTTTGCTCTAAGGGACTTCATTTGAATTCCTTTGGAAGTAGAACAACTTTTCATCAAAAAGAAAGTCCAAACTAATGCAAAGGGTTGAGGGTCCCTTCAAAGTAGTGGAAAGGATTGGTGACAATGCATACAATATTGATTTGTCAAGATATTACAATGATTCTAGTTCCTTGAATGTCAAAGGCCTTTCTCCCTATTTGGCAGATAATGACTTATTGGATTTGAGGACAAATCCTTCTTAACCAAGGGAGTCTAATGCTTTTCAACAAAAGGCTCCTACTGAAATTTTCACTAGACACATTATGCACTAAATGAGAAGTGCATGGAAGAAGTGCTCAATCAACTCATCTCTGATAAGCACAAGACCATTTAGAACACACTTATCTAGATAGACCATTCTCTAGCCCACTTTGCTGCATTGACAAATGTCTTGAAGTAGTAAGGCCTAATCTCTTGCATTTGGGGACGTCCAAGCACTAAATTAGAGTCAAATAATCTTATGAGACTTTTTATTCTTCTACTCATTGGGAGAATATGTCTAATAAATAGTTTCTGGTAATTATTGAGTCTATCTAGATAGTAGTATTATGTTTAGTAAGTGTAATCTATCTAGATAGTGAGTTTTTAAAAATTTTTAGTGGTATGCCTTATAAAATTTTCTATAATCCATTAAATTGAGTTAAACTCCCAACATGGAGGGCAACATTGTAGATTTTATGAAAACTAAGGTGTTACTATTTTAAACTTGGTTTTTTTATCTTCATGTGAATTCAAGAGTCATCGAACTTTATTTTGTGATCCTTTAGTGTGGTAGCTTAACTTTTATCACTATTGGTGGTTGAATTCCCTTTAACATTTCACCCAAACATCTTTATTTCCTTTCCATCCTACCCTTATCCACATCACCTATCTTTTTTCTTTCATGATGGTTCAAAATTATAGTCTTTTGCCTTAGATTTACTCTCTTAGTAAAGAATTTAAGCCTTCTCAACAAACTTGTACAAGATCTTCTTGGAGCCATTAAGTTGCTTTTCTATTATAATTGCTTTTTGATTTCATCATCTAAGGACCAGTATGGTTCCATCTCAACAATATTAGGAATGTTCCTACTTAATCCACCCAAA
Organism: Rhizophora mangle; assembly: GCA_037832345.1. Taxonomy (NCBI): domain Eukaryota; kingdom Viridiplantae; phylum Streptophyta; class Magnoliopsida; order Malpighiales; family Rhizophoraceae; genus Rhizophora; species Rhizophora mangle. Next base: position 14,671 of record JBAPLJ010001662.1, on the reverse strand, counting down.
AAATGAGCTAAGGTTTCCTTTGAACTTTTATTCATTTCACAATTTAAGAGGAGAGTCTTAAATTCTCATAAATAATCTTTAAGACATAAATCATTTTGCTTTAAGGTGTGAAGTTTTAAGTATAAGTAATGACTATAACTTTCTAGGATGAATTGTTTTTCATTCAATCTTTTCATTTGTTGCCAACTTCTAATTTTAGATTTTCCATATCTCCTGCCTAGCCAAATTCTCCTGCCTAGCCAAATTCTCCCTCGGCAAACAAGCTCAATTTTCTACTTTAAACTTAAGTTTCTTGCAAGGTCAAGGCCTTGGAACAAAGGGGCATTTTGATTCTCCATGGATATATACCTAAAAGCTTTCATATCAAATTATGCAGATAAGGGTAAGTTGGAAAGGAATTAAAGATGACTAAGTGAGAAGTTTAAAGGGGATTCCACCATCAATAGTGATACAAGCTAAGCTACCATGCAAAAGAATAAGTAATTCAAAGTTTTCCACCTCTTAAATCTAGAAGAAGATACTGAAATCATGATTAAAATAGAAAAACTTTAGTTTTGTAAAATTCAACCATGTTTCCTTCTATGTTTGAAATTAAACTCCATTTAAAGAATTATAGAAAATTCTAGAAGACATAACATTAAAACTCCTTAAAAACTCCCTATCTAGATAGATTACACTTGTTAAATACTATCTAGATAAATTTTATAATTACTATAAACCATTTATTAGACTTATCCCCCAATAACTAGAAGAATTGAAAGTCTCATGAGATTCCTTGGCTCTAAATTAGTGCTTGCACATTCTCAAATGCAAGAGAAGAGGACCCATTATTATAATTTCCCTCTTGACATTATTTCAAATAACAAAATGGGTAGAATGATGGTCAATCTAGATGAGTGTGTTTTGAATGATCTTGTAATGGTTAGAGATGAATAGGTTGGGCCTTTCTTCCTTGTAGGCATAATTACTATATTTTGTCATTAAGTGTGTCATATGTATCGTAATGATTTTGGTAGAAGCCTTTTCTTGACATGCATGAAATAGCATGTTTCTAATCTGAACTTTAATTATTTTGAACGACACTAGATAGTATGTGCATCTCATAATATAATTAGTGATTAATGTGGACATTTAAGTTAATTTCATGAATCATTTGTGAGAATGACTCCTTAAAACCAAATAAGAAGCTTTATTAGCAAGAATTAAGGTGATGGTCTCATGTTTCTAGCAATAAGCCATTCTATCCACATAGGAAAAGATAGTAAGGATGAATGGCTCCTTTTTTTCAAATAAAATTCAATGTATTCGAAATATGAAAGGTATATTAACATACTTGTCCTCCTTTCCCCCCAAAAAAAAGTATGTTTGATGTAGACATGGATGTTAATTGCATGTTCAATTTGCATGAATCCTTTTAATGAAAGAAGAAGCATTATTGTCAAGGAATCAAGTGATGGTCTCAAGTTTATAGCAATAAATGATTCTCTTTCAATAAAGAAGGCTAATTAAGAGTAATAGTTTAATTATTTCACTTTAATGAATTTATATTACTCTAAGGAGAACCCCTATTGTCTAATAACCTAGAAATATCTCATGTATTAAGCATTAAAAGATTCTCTCATAATAAAGAAAGCTAATCAAGAATAATAACTTCTTTATTGGATGGAATTTTATGGATTCAGACTACTTATAATATAATATATAATAATGACCATCTTGTATTGACATCAATGATCAATGTAAACATATTTCTTAATTTCACAATTCCTTTGTGTGGATGAATCCTTAAGATGAAATGAGAATCCTTATTATCTTGAAATGAAGTGTGATTCTCATGTTTTAATCAATGATCCATTCTATCCACATAAGAAAAGCTAATCAAGATGAATAATTCATTTGTTTTATTGTATTATATAGACTTAGACTACCTAAAGGTGTTGATGTGTATGTTAATTATGTCATCATTCTTTGTGAATGATTTCTTGCAATGAAAGGAAATTATTGCCAAGGAAACTGGTGATGAATGAATCATTCTTTCTTGATAAAGAAAGATATTCAAGACTAATAACTCTTTTATTCAATCAACTTCAATAGATTCAAAATAATTAAATGAGAAGCCCAATAGCAAGCAATCAAGCGATAGACTCATGTTTCAATCAATAAACAAATCATTCATAGTAAAGAAGATTAATTAAGAATAAAAGCTTTGTTGTTTGATAGACTTCAATATATTTGGATTATCTAAAATATAATAATGTGCATCTTGTAATGGAATCAATGATCAATGTAGGCATTATAGTTAAATTAATTATTCCCTTGTATAAATGACATCTTTGAACAAAAGGAGAAGCCTTATTTGCTAGAAATGAAGTTTTTGTCTCATGTTTCATGCAATGAATGTCAATTTAAGGAAATCTAATCAAGATGAATGGCTTTTTCATTTGATGGAATTCAATAGATTTAGATAGGAATTTAATAGCATGCTTATTTTATGTATATGATTCCTCACAATAAAAATAGGTTTGCCTAAGAATCAAGTGACAATCTTGAGTTTCAACTATAAATAGGATTCTGTTACGGTAAGTGAAGCTAACAAGAGTAATAGCTTTGTTATTTAATACATTTCAAATATTTTTGAGTACCAAGAAAAGCCCTATTGTAAAGTAATCAAGAGATAGTTTCTTATTTCAAGTAATGAATAATTATCTCTTAGTAAATAATGCTAATTAAGAGTAACAACTTTTCAATTGGATGAACTATAATAGATTTGGACTATATAAGAAATGATAACATGCATCTTGCAATCAAGTCAATGATCGATGCAAATATTTAAGTTAATTTCATGCTACCTTTGTGTGAATGACTCCTTGGAATAAAAGTCTTACTAGAAAGAAATAAGGTAGTGATCTACTCCTTCTAGTAATGAACCATTCTATCAATGAAAGAAAGCTTAAATAAAATGAAAGACTGCTTTATTTGATGAAACTCAACGGATTCAAACTACCTAAGCTATATTAATGTGCATGTCACAATTAAATTAATGTTTTGTGTAAACATGGATATTAGTTATGTGATCTTTTTGTGTGATAATTCATTACAATGAAAAGTAAAGCCTTATTGTGAAAAAATTTAGTGTCAATCTCATGTTTCAAGCAATGAACGATTTTAAATTGGTAGAAAACCTGATCAAGGGTAATAGGTTATTTATTTGATTAAAATTGGTGGATTCAGACTACCTCAAGAAGAAGTACTATTTTCAATGAATCACAAGACAATCTTATGTTTCAAGCAATGAAAGATTCTATCATAGTAAGTAAAGCTAGTCAACAATAATAGCTTCTTTATTTGATAGACTTCAATGGATTTCGATTGCACAAGTCATAGGAATATATATCTCCTAATGAAATCAAGCATTAGTGTAGACATAAGTTAATTTCATGATGGACTTCAATGAGACATTCAATTTGTGAAAGAAAAGCTAATCTAGATAAATGGCTTTTTTTTTGTTGAAATTCAATGGATTCAAACTACCCAAGGTGTATTGATAAGAATGTTGTAGTGAAATTAATGTTTGGTGTCAATATGGATGTTAGTTGTATGATCATTTTATGTGAATGATTTTTTGTGATAAAAGAAAATCCTTATAGCCAAAAAAATCTAATATCAATTAGAAGTTTCATAGAATGAGTGATTCTTTCCTAATTAAAAATTGAAATCAAGAGTAATAGCTCCTTTAAACAATAAACTTAAATGAGATGGAACTACCAAAGAAGAAGACTTAATTTTCAAGTAATGAAGAGACAATCTCTAATAAGCTCATTTTTTACACAATTTCACATCTCTAAATTAGTATTTTTGTGATAATAGTATCTCAATTAGCATGGTTATGCACTAAATCATGCAAAATTGTCTTGTAAGGCTAATTGGAGCTTAATGATGGGAATTCAAGAAAATGGATTCAAAGATCTTATAAAAAACCTAAATAACCATGGACATGGCATTCAAATGGACAATCCATGTATTCATGCATATCCATCATGCATGCAATAAGAATTTATTGCAATTTAAGGCACCAAGCATTCAATGAATGAAGATATTCATATTTTTCATGTTGCATTTTTTGGGCATAACTTCCTACCTATAATTCAAATTGATGAGATTCTTATGGGAAATTGAAGATAAGTGAAAGAGGTACAATTCTTATTTGAAACTAAGCCTAATTCCTTTGATATCTTAGAGCACATTCAGCTATAAGTTGTAAGTCCACATCAAATGACATGTAAGGAAAGAAAGATGATTTAGTCTTGTTGAAATTTGGGGGAATCTTCTTTTGGATTTCATGCAACATTTGGTTATCCACATATGAATTTGAATAGTGGAGATATGATTCATGAAAGGGATTAGAGGAAAAGCATAGTGGAGTTGCAGGGTGTCCACCAACTAATCTAAAAACAAAAGAACATATTGGTCAAAGTGAGAGCTAAGACTTGGAAACTTGAAGAAGGTGAACATAATGCTAGATTTGGATCAAAATCTTGGAGATCTTTCAATTTTTATGTTTTGGGTAGCATACCATCGTGCTCTTAGCTCTATCTTTAATCTTTCTTCATATTTATTCATGTTCATGTTTAATTTCAATATTCAAGCATGGGCTGCATTCTCTTTCTATGGTGGTAATGGATCTTTAGCTTGAAGTTCGATAAGATTTTGGATTCTTGATTAATTGCATCATATTGTTGATTGTTTGCATTATTATGTTTATAATGTTTTTAGTTATTTGATTAACAATTGAATGAATTGCAAGATTTAGATGACTCTTTGAAGAGATAATCTAAATTAGGAAAAATGAATAAAGTGACATATCATTAAATTGGATAGCAATATAGCTTTGCAAGATGTGCAACTATGAAAGAATGTTCAATCTTAACAAGCTACTTTAAGTGAATTAACATAAGAATATTGTGTTTTGATTTAATGGAGCATCTTCATCAACTTATTGGAAGGGGTGTTAAATATTTTAGTGCATGTAGTTGATATTGAACTTTGTAATATATTTTAAGATGATGAAGTTCATCAAACTAATTGTTAGGTGAAATTACATACCTTGAGCCATTTTTTCATTATCAATTGCAACTTTAAATTTGCTTCTTATATACATAGAGTTTAATAACATTGTTAACACTTAGTATTTCAAATAAAATTGACTAGCTACAAATTTAGTACTTATTAAGTGCAATATAATTCTCTTTGGGATCAAACTTTGATGAAATACTTCATTGTACTACTTGTATGACTGTGCATACTTGCACGTGTACTAGAATATTTAAATTGTCACAACACTTTCACTTTTTTAAACAATGAATAATTTTTTAATAGTAAATAAAGCTAATCAATATTTATAACTTCTTCATTGGATGAACTTCCATGGATTTGGACTACCCAAGACATAATAACATGCATCTTGCAGTCAAATCAGTGATTAGTGTAGAAAATTGAGTTAATTTAATGAATCATTTGGGTAAAGGACTCCTTAAATTGAAATGAGAAACCTACTAGCTAATAATGATGTGATAGTCTTATGTTTTAGGCAATGAACCACTCTATGCATGTAAGAAAAGACAATTATGATGAATGAGTACTTTACTTGATGAAATTCAATGGATTCAAACTACCTAGGTTTATTAAAGACATAGAGGTTAATTGCATGAACATTTTGTGTCAATGTTGCAATGAAAGGAGAAGCTTAATTGCTAAGGAATTAGGTACCAATCTTAAGAATCATGCAACAAATGATTCTTTCCTACTAAATAAGACTACTTAAGAGTTAGAAGTCCTTAATTGGATGGACTTCAATAGATTGAAACTTCTAGATGGGAAGTCTTAGTTTTAAGTAATCAAGAGATTGTCTCATTTTTCATACAATGAATGATCTCTCCTCATCACAAAAGCTAAACAAGAGTAGTAGCTCCTTTATTCAACAAACTTCAATAGCTTTTGTTTGCCCAAGATATACTAACATGCATCTCACAATGAAGCAATGATTGGTATAGAAATTAAAGGTAATTTCATGATTCCTTTTTGTGAACGACATTTTGAAATGAAAGGAGAAATAGTTGGAAATGAAGTTATAATCTCATCTTTCAAACAATGAGCTTTTTATGCAAGTAAGAAAAGCTAATCAAGATGATTGGCACCTTTGTTTGATGAAAATCAATGAATTAAGACTACTTACGGTGTATTGACATGCAAGTTGCAATGAAATTAATGTTTGAGTGTAAAAATGGATGTTAATTGCCTGATCATTTTATGTCAATGATTACTTGCAATGAAAGAAGAACCCTTATGGCTAAGGAATCAGATGGTGTTCTTAAGTTTCAAGCATTAAATGATTCTCTCATAGGAAAGAAAGCTAATTAAGGTCAGTAAATCATTCACTTAATGGATTTTAAGGTTAGAAGTCCATGTTTAAAGTAATTAAGAGACCTTTTCATCATTGACATAATGAACAATTCACTTAGAGTAAGGAAAGCTAATCAAGAGCAATAACTTCCTATTCTTTGAACTTTAATGCATTCAAACTACTTGAGGCATGATAACATGCATCTCCTAATAAAATCAATGATTAGTTTAGGCATCTAAGTTAATTCCAAAATTCCTTTGTATGAATGACTTCTTAAAATAGAAAAAGAACCCATGCTAGCAAAAAATGTAAGGACAAGTTCCTCTTTCACATAGTAAGACATTTTATCCATGTAAAGAAGGTTAATCAAATTGAATGACTAATTCATTTGAAGGAAATCAAAGAATTCAAACAACCAAAGGTGCATTAACAAGCATGGCACAATGAAATTAACATGCAATGAGATAGGGATATTAATTGCATTATTATTTTGTGTGAATTATTCTTTGTAATGATAAAAGATGTCTTATTGCCAAGGAATTTGGTGATGCTCTAAAGTTTCAAGCAACTTTCATAGCAAAGAAAGCTAGTCAAGAGTAATAGCTCCTTTATTCTATGAAATTTAATGGATTAAGACTACCCAAAGGAGAAGTTTTATTGTTAAGCAACCAAAAGATGATCTTATGTTTAAAGTAATGAATAATTCTCTCATAGTAAAGAAAGTCAATCAAGAGAAACAAATTCTTTGTTGGATGGATTTCAATAAATATTTAGACTATCCAAACATAATAAGTTGCATCTCATAATCAAATCTTTAATCAGTGTATACATTTAATATAATTTCATAATTACTTTATGTGAAAGTCTCCTTAGGCTAAAAGGAGAAGACTTACTACCTAAAAGCAATGTGATGACCTAATCTTTAAAACAACGAACCATTCTATTTATGTAATAAAAGCTAATGAAGATAAATGATTCTTTTATTGAATGGACTTTAAAGGTTTTGGACTACTTAGAGAAGTCCTATTGTCAAGTAATCAAGAGATAATCTTATGTTTCAAGTAACAAATAATTCTCTTATAGCAAAGAAAGACATTTAAAAGTAATAGGTTTTTTATTCGATGGACTTCAATTGTTTTGAGCTACCCAAGACATAATAACATGCATTTTGCAATGAAAATCATTGATAAGTGTAGACATTTATGTTAATTTCATGATTTGTTTATGTGAATAACTCCTTAGAATGAAAGGAGAAGTCCCCTAGCTAAAAGTGATGTGATGGTCTCATCTTTCAAGTAATGAACTACTTTATCTATGTATGAAAATCCAATCAAGATCAATGAATTCTTTATTTGATGGAATTCAATAGATTTAGACCACTAAGGTGTGTTGACTTGCATTTCATAATGAAGTTAATGTTTGATGTAGAGATGGATGTTAATTGCTTGATCATTTTGCATGTATGTTTCTTTGCAACAAAAAGAGAAGTCTTATTGCAAAAATACCATGTGTGAGTCTTAAGAATTGAGGAATGAAGGGAATGTTTGGTTTATAGTCTGGAATTGAAATCGAATGGATTTGAAAACAAAATAGTAAATTTTGTAATATATTTAGTTTACTCTACAATCAAATTTAAATTCTCTTTGTACCTTTCTAAAATAATTTGGAACTGAAAATCAAAATAAAAATTATTACAAGAAAAAATAAACCTAAGATTCAAGTAATTAATAATTCTCTCTCAATAAAATAAACTAATCAAGAGTCATAGCTTCTTTATTCAATGAATTTCAATGGATTCAAATTATTGAGATGAGAAGATTTATTGTTAAGTAATCAAGAGAGTGTCTCAAGTTCCAAGCAAATAAACAATTCTCTCATAAAGTTGATCAAATGTAATAACTTTGTTTCTCTATAAAGTTTAATGAATTTTTATCACCTAAGGCACATTAATGTGCATATCATAATGAAATTAGTGATTGGTGTAGGCAAGTAAGTTAATTTCATTATTTCTTTATATGAATGACATCTTGGAATGAAAGGACAAACCATAATCAGCTAGGAATGAAGAGCATTCTCATCTTTCAAGCAATTAACCATTCAATGCATGTAAAAAAAAAAAAAAAAAAAGCTAATCAAGATCAAGACTCCTTAGAAAGAAAAGAGAATCCTTATTTCCTAGAAGTGAAGTGTCAATTTTGTCTTTCTAGCAATAAACCATTATTTCCAAGTAAGAAAAGTTAATAAAGTTGAATGACACCTTTATTTTATAGAATTCAATCGATATAAATAGCATATGGTGTATTTACATGGATGTTGCACTGAATTTAATTTTCTATGTGGACTTGGATGTTAAATATATGATTATTTTATGTGAATCACTTTTTACAATGTAAGGAGGAGGTTTATTGCTAGGGAATTAGGTGACAATCTTAATTTTCAAATAATTAATAATTTTCTCCTAGTTAAGAAAGCCAATCAAAAGTGATTGCTCCATTATTTGATGGAGTTTGAAGGATTTGAACTATGTAAAGTAGAAGTCCAATTGTGAAGTAATCAAGTGGCAAGTTTCAAGCAATGTACAAATCTCTCATAATAAGTAAGGCTAAATAGGAGTAAAAGTTTCTTTAAGGGATGGACTTTGAAAGCATTCAAACTACCCATAATAGAATAACATGCATAATGCAATGAAATCAATGATTGGTGAGATGCTTTGCTAATTTCACAATTTTTTTATGGGAATAACTTCATGCAATGAAAGAAAAAGCCTTATTGGTGAGAAATGAAGTGTTAGTCTCATTATTTTTGCAACACACTATTCTATCAACATAAGCAAAGTTAATCAAATTGAATGACTCCTTTGTTTACTTTTCTATATAGACTTGGATGATAATTGGATAATTACTTTATATGAATGACTCCTTGCAAGAAAAGGAGAAGCCTTATCACCAAGGAATCAAGTGATGACCTTAAGTTTCAAATAATGAATTATTCTTTTGTGGTAAAGAAAAATGATTAAGAGTAATAACTGCTTTATTTGATGGACTTCAATGGATTTAAACTACCTAGAGAAGAAGTCCAATTATCATGTAATCAAGATATGTCTCATGTTTCAAGTAATTAATAATTTTCTCATAAGAAATAAATTGAGTGAGAGTAATAACTTCTTTATTGGATGGACTTCAATGGATTCAAATTACCCCAGACATAATAATGTAGAAATTAAGTTAATTACATGATTTGTTTGTTTGAATGCCATCTTGGAACAAAAGGAGAAGCTTTATTAGCTAGTAATTAAATGCATTCTAATCTTTTGACAATTAACCATTCAATTATTGTAAGAAAAGCAAATCAAGATAAATGACTCATTAGAACAAAAGAAGAAGCCTTATTACCTAGAAACGAAGTATTAGTCTCATCTTTTTGGCAATTAACCATTTTATCATAAGAAAAGTTAATCAAGATGAATGACTTCTTTATTTTATGGAATTCAATAGATTCAGACTAGTCTAGTTGTATTTATGTGCTTGTTACATTGAAAGTAATGTTTTGTGCATACATGGATATGCTAGAGAACAAGAAATATTCTTATTATTTAGGATTTCAATGGTATCTTGTATTAATGATAATATTTACTTTTTTACAAGATTTTATTAAATTAGATACTATTTATGATATTTTTCTAATTAGCAAATATATTATCTTATTTCTTATTTAGTTATATATTGTTTATATTTATTCATTTATTATCCTTATAAAGATAGCTTATTCTTATTTCCATCACATAGAGACCTATTATGAATAAATATTGAAATTACTATGTTAGTAGTGAGTTTAGTTTTAAGGTGAATTTGTATGTTAAATAATGCATGCAATCTAATTTTACCTATTATTGCCACTACCTCACTTGACAACATCTTTATCTATCACACACACCACTATGCACTGATGATTATCAACCTTCAATGAATAAAATCCATAGCATTAGAGATACCTTACTCTAATCTACCAACTTTAGTTACCAATGCAACTAATTGACCTTCACTATGTCTCTCACAAAGCAACAATAGTTATTAACTTGTTATTTTGGTAAAAGATATCTAGTAAATCCTTTCACTTCTTGACCAAGTTGAATATTGCTTATTAAAAGAGAAGCAATCATCTATGCAACCAGTTACACATTGCCCATTGATGAAAGCATTAAATAAGAGTCAACTCTTTAGGCATCCTAATATGGACATTAGAGTTCTAGTTGCTTCATGCCTTAGTGAGATTATAAAGATAACTACTCCAAACATTCCTTATCTTCAAGATTTCATGAAAGATATATTTTCATTTATGGTGTCATCATTTGAGCATTTAGATGATTACATTGCTCATATGGTAAGTGAATCTCAATTCTAGAAATTCTTGCATGAGTGCAATCATATTATATGATATTGGAACTTGAATGTAATGCATTGATAGTTGAGATATTCCAAAATTTCCTTAAAACTATGACAGATTATGATCCATATAAAGCTTTTATTTTCATGGAGGAAATTATGAATATTATGTTAAAAGAAAGTGCAAATATCTCTTCTAAGTGTGATGACAACCAATTATATTGATCAGAACTTAGGAAGGCAAGTGCTTAATAGCTATGCTTTTAAAGTTACACCTTACCTAGCTAATAAGTAAGTTAATGTTAAAGATCTTCCAAAAATACACCAATTTACCTAGCTGATAAGTAAGTTAATATTAAAGATCTTCCAAAAATACACCAGTCAACATTATGAGCTAAACTTGCTCAAATTGATACAAAGACAACAACAAACTTCAAATTGCCTAAGCACATTGATATGTTGAATTATAGTATGTTCACTACTTAATTTTCTACATCAGTTTTAGTCAATGAAGAGAAATCTAAGCCAAATGTGTGTAATACTATTGCACAAGTTTTTTAAGACATATATTTTGTTATTCCTTTGAAATTTTAGTGTGTGAGTCATATGGACTTTGTGAAGTTTACTTTATTTTTGCCACTATCAATTTTTCTAAACAAATTTTCTCAAGCACAGAGAATATTTTGTCTTATTTTCTAGCATTTTAAAATTTGAGTTTGAAATTTTTTCAATCAAGAGAGAATGATGAAGAAAAAAAAAATGAAATTCTTACTATTTGTTAGCAAGAAATGAAACAATAGTATCAACCTTTAGGAATTAAACCATTCAATCCCTATAGGAAAAGCTAATCAAGCTTAATGACTCCTGAATTGATGGAATTCAATACATTCATAGCACTAAAGGTATAATGATGTGCTTGTCATGAACATTATAATGTTTGTTGAAGACAAAAGTTAATGTCATCATAATTATGTGTGAATGACTCCATACAATGAAAGGAGAAGCTTTGTTAATAAGAAATGAAGTTATGGGCCCATCCTTTAAGAATTAAGTTATTCAACCCTAATATGAAAAGCTAATTAAGATGAATGATTCCTTTGTTGAATGGAATTCAATAAATTTTGAGTAACAAAGCAATAAGGACGTACATTTTACAATGAATATATTATTTGGTACAAACATAAAACTCAATTTTATCACCCTTTTGAGTGAATGACTCTATGTAATGAAAGATGAAGGCTCATTAGCAAGAAATGAAATGATGGTGCAAGCCTTCACAAATTGAACCATCATGTGTGAATAGGTCCTTGAAATGAAAGGAAAAACCTTGTTAGCAAGAAATGAGTTGATAGACTTATTCTCCAAGAATTGAACCAGTCAATCCGTACAAGAAAAGCTAAAGAAAATCAACAACTCCTTCGCTTGATGGAATTTAATGGATTTAGAATTTGAAAGGTGTGTACATATGCTTGTTGCAATTAATATAATGTTTGGTGTATACACAAAAGTTAATTTGATGATCATTTTATTTGAATGAGTCCGAGTAATGAAAGGAGAAGTCTTACTAGTAAGAAATAAAGTTATAAGCTCATCCTTTAGGAATAAAAACCATTTAAACCTAGTAAAAATAACTAATCAAGATCAATAACTCCTTGTTTGATGGAATTCAGCATCATCGGGCAAACGAGCTAACGGAATGCCAACGGGATCGGGGAGGGGGGTCCTTTCACTGGCACTAAAAGCATCATCCCGCAACCCACCTCCCACTGTGCCTCAACCATCCCCGGGGTCGGGGGGGGGGTCCCACTATGGGCCCGCGTGGTGTTCTGCATCCGACGGGGTGACCGTTGGACCGTGCACCAGAGCTGCCGCGAACGGCATTGTGAGGGCCATGGGCGACGGTATGTGGTCTGCCCCGAGCTGCCGAAATAAAGTTATAAGCTCATCCTTTAGGAATAAAAACCATTTAAACCTAGTAAAAATAACTAATCAAGATCAATAACTCCTTGTTTGATGGAATTCATTGAATTCAGAATGTTAAAACTTTAAGCACATGCTTATTGCAATGACCATAATGTTTGGTGTAGACACAAAGGTTAATTTTAGATCAATTTGTGTGAATGACACTAAGCAACAAAAGGAAAAGTCTTATTGGAATGGAATTAAGTAACAAACTCATCCTTCATGAATTTAACTATTCAAACCTCGTAATAAAATCTAATAAAAATCAATGACATCTTTTTTTTTGTTAAAATTCAATGGATTTAGAATACCAAATGTGTATGCACATGCTTATCACAATTAATATAATGTTTAATGCAAACATAATACTTAATTTCATGATCATTTTGTGTGAATGAGTCTTTGAAATGAAAAGAGAAATCTTGTTAGTAAGAAATGAAATTATAGTTTCATTCCTTATGAATGGAATGATTTAATCCTAACAAGAAAACCTAATAAAAATCAATAACTCATTGTTTGATGGAATTCAATGAAGTCATGGTCCCAACATTTAAAGCACTTGCCTATCACAATGAATATAATGTTTGCTGAAGACACAAAATTAATTTCATAATAATTTTCTGTGAATGACTATCTGCAATGAAAACATAAGTCTCATTAGAAGGGAATCAAGTTATAGGTTCATCCTTCATGAATTCAATCATTCAAACCTAGTAAGAAAAGCTCATGAAGATCAATGACTCCTATTTTTGATGGAATTTAACAAATTTAGAGTACTAAAGGTCTAAGGATGTGCTTTTTGCAATGAATATAATTCTTGATGTAGTCACAAAAGTTAATTTTATGAAGTAGAGGTGTAAACCATTAGGAATTAAATCATTTAATCCTCATAAGAAGAGCTAATCAACATCAACCACTCATTTAGTCGATGGAATTCAGTGGATTAAGAGCACTAAAAGTGTAAGAACACACTTGTTGTGATGAAAATAATTTTTGGTACAAACACAAAAGTTAATTTCATGATTATTTTATGTGAATGAGTCCTTCCAACAAAAGGAAAAGCCTTATTATCAAGAAGTGAAGTGATCCTTCATGAATTTGACTATTTAATCTTAGTAAGAAAAGCTAATAAAGACTAATGACTCCTTTGCTTAATAGAATTCAATGGATCTAAGTGTTAGAGGTGTAAGGACATGATTCTAACAATGAATACAAGTTTGGTGCTATCCCAAAAGTTAATATCATAATCATTTTGTGTGAATAAATCCTTGCAATGAAAGGAGAAACCTTGTTAGCAGGAAATCAAGTGACGGGTTTGCCCTTCAAGAGTTGACCATTTAATCCCTATATGAAAAGTTAATCAAGATCAATAACTATTTTGCTTGATAAAATTTAATAGATTTAGATCCACATGCTTGTTGCAATCAATATAATGTTTGATAGAGGCACAAAAGTTAAGTTTATATTTATTTTATATGAATGAGACCTTGAAATGAAATGAGAAGTCTTGATAGCTAGAAATGAATTTATAGGCTCTTCCTTTAGGAACCAAACCATTCAAACATAATAAGAAACCCTAATCAAGATCAATAACTCCTTGTTTGTTGGATTTTAGTAAATTTAGTGTGCCAAAGTTGTAAGCACATTCTTATTGCAATGAATATAATGTTTGGTGTAGACACAAAAGTCAATTTCATGATCATTTTGTATGAGTGACTCTATGCAACAAAAGCAAAGGTATTTTAATGAAGAAATGAAGTTATAGGCTCATCATTCATGAGTTAAACCAATCAATTCCAGTAAGAAAATTATTCAAGAATAATAACTCCTTTGTTTAATTAAATTCAATGGATTCAAAGTACTAAATCTTTAAATACATGCTTATAACAATGAATATAACGTTTGGTGTAGTCACATAAGTTAATTT
>JBAPLJ010001661.1:0-163599 GCA_037832345.1 Rhizophora mangle | reverse complement strand
CTCAAAGCAAAATTTAAAATACAACTCAATCCAATTTTCTACCAAGCTATTCATGGCTACATCATATATGACTTATCAAATTGAAATTAAGTTGTAGAAGAGATGCAAATAGACTTCTCAACCATTCTGCATTTTCACTTAATCTTAATATCATATAGATCTTTTTTGCTAAAAATGTTTGCTAAGGAAAAGCAACACTATTTGTAGAATATAGGATGATGAAATATCATCCTCTAATAGATTGTCTATAAGACTATCCCATTAAGAAAACAAATGTTTTAAAATAGAAAAAATAATAAAAACATATTTCATTTTTTTTCATAATTGGCTTCCATTACATTTTTACAATGTAAGATACGGGTTAGAAGGTCTACCAGGTCCCTCACTTAATTTTCTAAACTAACTTCCTACATGCAAGACATAGAAACAAAGGTAAAATCTTTGCAGAGCTATAAACTTTGAAGTTGAGTAAAACAAATGCAGTAAAACTAACCAAAATGTTCCCACGTCAATTTTCTATCATGTCAAAAATAACAAAGGATGTATCTTGAGTCAATTTTCTCTTCCAATTTCTATCATAACATTTCTAGTTGTAAAAAAGGAAATTAGTAAATGCTTAAAATTTGCTCCAATGTTTTTTATTTTTTATGGACTTATGCTTGATTTCTTGTATAGATATGACAAAACCCTTTGTCTAGATGTTAACTTCAATCTCTTACATTTGTGCAACTAGCCATGGATCTACATGGAAAGAAATATCAAACATTGACTCAAGGAAAGCATATTCTCAAACTACTTGTAGGCATGGGCATTGTATCCATAACATTTACTTTAGTTGCAACTGTTAACCATTCACACATGCTTATCCTTCCAATTGAAAACATGAATTTATGATCTAGAATATTTTCATACAACCCTAAAAGAAAAGCAAATTGATACTTTAACAACCTAGGAAAAGCCTGAACCAAAATTAAGGCACCTATAACAACTGATATGATTGCTCAACCATTGACAATATGGTCAAAAAATTTAGTAAAAAGAATTAAAATCATAAATCATATTCTAATAATAACTAAATCAATCAATCAACAAAATAGTTGAACAAATAGCAAGTTTGAAAAAGGACACACTAAGTAAAAGCCATGAGCAAATGCACAGCATCTATGTGTCCTTTAAGTTTTTGAACTTTGCTTTCATCTAATGTTGTTTGCATCTTGATGTTTAGGTTTTGCGTTTTCTTTATATTTTTTGCATTACTTTCCATGTTTGTGATTTTGTACCTTGAGTAGAAAAATTATTTATTTGGCTAAGACAGTTATTGTTCTAGTATTGCAAGCATCATTTGCTTGAACTTCTCTAAGAAGGTACATGATCCAAATTGTTTGAAATAATCTATAGTTTAGTTTTTGATCTTTTAAATTTGTTGGTTAAATCTCTTCAAATTTGAAAAGGATAAGGACTCAAAGTTTAAGTGGGATTTTAAGGCCAAAATGCTTGTAGCCTTGGTTTAAGATTTTATGTTGTGTATGGAGGTTATGTGTGCCCTTAATCAACAACAAACTTTGAAGGAATAAAAGTGAAAGGAAACATTTTGCACCAACAAACTTACAAAGGTTCTCATTTGGCTTAGTTTCTCATTAGTGGAGATCCTATTGAGGATGTCAAGAAAACTATTTAGGAGTTGAAAAAGTATGACTCTAAGGCTATTGAATTGTGTCACACCTTAGCTACATGTTATTCTAAGTAACTATTTAAGATTTACAAGAACAAGGAGGATCCTCTATTTCTCCTGCATTACCAATGTAATTCAAGTCAATGGTATTAAGTGAAGGAGATTAAAGTCAAGAATCCAGCAAAACTAAATTTCTAGGAATGGTAATTTGCTATTTTTCCATCCTGTACTACCAAGTAGGTCTTTTTGTTTATGTAGGCTATTATAGCCACTTGTATTAGTTAATAGCATTATATCACTATATGTTGTATTTTTGCAATAAAAAATTGAATATTTTGATATTACTGATACATAATTCGTGTTCCTTTAGTTTTGTCTTTATTTTGTGATTTTCTTTAGGCTAGTAAGACTTTCTCACACATAGAATTTCATCCAATTGGTACACTTTGACTTATGAGCTAAGCTCCAATTATGAGTACAATTTGGTCACTTAAATTTAATTACTTAAGATTAAATTATTTTTTGCTTTGTGTTGGTAACAATTTTGATAAAAACTATCACCTAATGGTTAGTGAAAATTACTAGTTTCACTAGAAACCATTGCATATTCTAAGAAAAATTGCTGCCTATTTCTCCAATGACTGTTGTTTATTTCTCTAATGACTATTACCTATTTCTCCAACGACATTGCTAAATGTAGAAAACTCATTGCTAAATGAATAACAAAATGTTTTCTAAAATAGTAAAATCATCACTTATGCTTTTCATAACTACTGTATATTCAATATAAAGCACACTTATGCAACAATTTCAAATTTGTTGCTTTAGGCTAAGGAAATTTCTATGTAAGATCTATTATAACATTCACAAATTTTAGCAAACTAGAAATTGTTGTATAACTTTAAGCAATAATTTTTTACCATAATAACAATGGTTTTGAATTGCTGGTACTGAAAAGAGAATAACACTACTTTTATTGAGAGATGAATTTGATTAGTGCACTTCCTAAATGTGTGAATAAAGAGTGACATTATTCGAGTTAGGTGTGTCCATATACTATATAAAATGCTGAATTCCCCATTTGTAATTTCCTCCTCCTTAGTAGGAAAAAGAAAAAATAGACACCAAATGAAAAACTAAGTGAAAAAGAGTTGAATCCATTTCAATAATTCTAAAACAACCCATTGTGTCATAAGTAATAAGATAATAAATCATTGTCATGTAATCCCATATATTGAAAGGAAATGCCTAACAATGCTCAAACATAGCCTATGCAATTAATTTGGATGTCGGTCACAAAATTCTACTCCATTTCTAATATCACACCATTACCTCCCATAGATCTTAGAGAACAAATCCCATTGTTAAAGCCACATATGAGACTTAATAGTCACAAGTGAATGAATGGGATTTGGACAAAATGTGTGTCAATCAAAGCTTTGCAAAAGATGTCTATCTTGAAGTTCTTATGTTTAATTTTGTGAACATAGATGCAAAATTTAGAGAAAATTAAAAAGTTATTATTATTTTTTTGTTGCTCACGTTTAATAAAAAAATACAAATTTTGGGTTACATATCTATAAATGCCATAGAATCAAATTGTTGAACTCTAAACCTCACTTATGGAAAACTTTCTCCTCCTTAATTGAGCTAGACTAAAACACAAAAAATAAAGGTTGTAATTTAAAGGTGACTATGGGTGTTTACATTTGCTATCTCAATATCAAGTCATGTTGTTTTGCTTTAATTTCTTGTTTTGTCTACCAAGAAAGAAACTTATTTCTTCAATCAAAATTTTTACAAAAGTGTATATAGTAGCTAAAAGGATCATGCCAATTGGTGTCTTTTGTGTAACCATCTAAAAGTGATTATTATTTATTTTTCTAATTAGAACGGGGAAAGAGACATGATCTAATCTAATTAATGGAATCAAAGAATTAATCTTTACATGGGTATATTAACCATATGGCCAAGGCACCCATTAAATACCTTAGATACCATTTTCTTATTACAATCCATACTCATAGAAGGATTGGTTCCTTAACCACATTCCATGAAAAAAGATATAATTAAGATGTAATTTTATATGCTCTATATTTTTTATGTTTTTCTCCCACCAAATGTGTACATTAGTAAATTATTTCTTTCACTTTATTTTCCTTATTTACTTAAACTTTCTCATAAGAAATGTATAAGTTTAATTATGTTAACATAAAAAAGGGAAACAAAAAAAAATTACATTTTGTTATATGGTAATCAAAAGACATAAAACCTCAATAAAAAGTCTAAATGCATCTTCAAGGGATGAAATAATACTAATAAGAAAAGACAAGGGTTGCATTGTTTTAAAAAATTTAAAGTATATTTAATACATGTAAATTAAAATATATTTTTTACTCTTTCATCTACTAATTGGAATAAGATACATTAATAGGAATAATAATTTGAATAAAAAATAATAATTAATAATTTGAATAGAAAACAATAATTTTGTATCCTTAATAGTATGTGGCAATATTAAACCAAATGTTGCCCAGTCCTAGACAGTCTTTTGAGCAAATGCTGGTTTCCAACCTATATACCAAGAGGATAAAGAGCTTAAAAAACATATGCATGGATAAGCTTAAAATTTTATTAAAGACAAATACTTATAAAGGCTTGAGTGCTTGAGCTTGAAATGCTTAAGAGTATGAATACTCTTAAGGCCTAAGCTTGTAAAAAAAAAAAAAAGAAACACACTTATTTACAAAATATTTGCAAGACATTAAAGGGCTTGGTGAAGGGCTTAATGGGAGGTATCTAAAGATACTCTAGATTTTGAAGCTTGCCAAATGCTTGAAGAGAGATGCCATTTATTGGTGCTTGAGCCTTGGATGCTTGGTGTTTGAAGAAAAAATTGCTTTTAGCAAAAGTAGATGCTTCTAATTTTTGAAAAGTAAATTCTTTTATTTTTTTTAGATTAGCATATGCTTTTTGCTTTAACTTTGGGTAAAAGTAGATTCCTTCTGCATTTGTCTCTTACCCTTGGTAAAAGCATTTCATCTTTGCTTTTTACCTTTGTCTTTATGCATAATGTGGGTGGGACCAAAGATGTATGTATCTAGATCATGATTCTGGAATGGGTTATATGATGATGATGATGAGCTTAACTTGGATTCATCCAAAGCTTGCTAAACATCTTGGAGAATATTTGACAAAGTTCATAGATATTATTCTTATGTTTTAGCTCTTGCTAAGAGGGCATTCATATGTTTCTTCTATTAGAAAAATTGAGAAGTGCTTGCTTTAATGGTAAAATTGATGTGGATTCACAGAGAACTACTACAAAAAACACCATGCTTATGAGCATTTTGTTATTAGGTTGTAAAAAAAAACTATTGGCAAAACTTAACTTTGTAGATTTGGCCAAGAACTAGAGTCCTTACAGAAGGATCATCCTTAATTTGTGATTCCCATGCACAAATCCATGGTAGCTTGAAAATAAAACATAATTGTAATAATTAAGGAAATGAGGCTTAGGCTATGTAAGGCATGAATTTGGATTTGAAGATATCAAAGCCTTCCTTGATTGGGTTTGGAAAGATTCCAAATGTTGGACCAAACCAATTCCACTAATGGTTAAACCATAAGGGAAATGATAAAGTAGCTTTTAATTCCCAAAAGAACATCTAAGAGTTCTTATAGGACTTGTTTTGATAAGAAAAAGCATTAAACCAAGCTTGCTTATAATCCTAGTAATTAAATTTGGGAAGAAAGTTGAAAGATATAGTAATGTTGGCTAAAAACTTTTGATCGTGTTTTGGAGATTCAAGCTAATTTGAAGGCTAAAGAGTTTAGAGAATTTGAATAGTTGAATGGGTTATTTGGCTTGAGTCATTTGCATGATAATGGTACTTAATTTTTACTAATTTAGTTTCATTCAGTATAGCTTTATAGTAAAATTTGGGTTTTTAGGAATCTTAGGGCTTTTAAAACCAATTTAAAGAAAACATTTTTTGAGTAGCAACCAAGGGTTGATGTCAAAAAAATCCTTTTTCAATTAATTTAATGTTTTGAAAACTCGTTTTGACAAAATAAGGTAAAACACCTTTTGAATTTGCTTGAAAGAAGTTTGGGAAAACAATTTGAAGAGGGGTATTTGAAAAAACCACCTCTTTGCCTTTTGAAATTTTGATTTTGAGAGAGTGGCCAATGAAACTTTGACCACCTTTTTGCTTGCTACTTGCTTGGTGTTCTTACTAGAAAAAGAACTAGTGCTTGTTTTGGGCTTGATTTGCTTTAAAGAAACAAGTGTTAAGGTACTTAGTATTTGGGTAAAGAGATTAACTAATTCTTAAGTGCTTGATAAGCTTCTGGGGGTAAGCACAAAAGGGTTATTGGGTGATTTGCCTAATGTTTGAACTTGAGGATGAATTATGGGAGCTTGAGGTTTTCTTTTGGGCCATTTCTTCTTGCTTTACCAGTTGTGCCCAAGTTTTGAGTGCCTTGGATGGGTTTTTGGTGGAAAGCTTGGTGAGTTTCTTTCTTGGCATTACGATGATAAGGAGTTGTCCAAGAACTCTCTTGTAAGAAAAATAGGCAAAGAGTTTAAAGAACCATGTACAATTTAATGTCAAAATAAAATATGCTCAAAATTGCTTGCCATCTTATAAAAATCTATTTTTATGCAAGGTTTTGAACATCTATTTGCAAAACATATTTGCAGCTTGATAATTAATGCCAAGTAAAAGTTTTTGATTGAGCAAATCATTTTGAAATTTGGAAATGAATAAAACAATTGCTAAAATTTCTTTTTTGATTATGGAATACCATTATTGATAGTCATTCTAATGGTTAAAGGTAAAACAAACAAGTTGTTCATGTTTACCATTGACTTATTTGAGGACCCACCATAACCTATGTCTGAGGCATCTATCTCAACTATCACAAGTGTACAAACAAGGAAGTTCTTTGACTTGCTGCTTAATGGCTTGAACTATGGTTGTGTAGATGGAAGACTAGGGAATTGGGTTTTTCCAAAGTTTATCATGTAAAGGCTTGCAAACAAGATTAAGCATAGGATAGAAGTCAATTATATAATTAAGACTTCCTAAAAGCCTTCAAAGTTGAGATTTGTTAGTAAATTGATTTAGAAAATTTGTCAACAAATTGGATTGACCTTTCTATAAGGATGAAAGTACCTTAATGGATATAATTACCAAGGAATCTTACCTTAATTTGGAAAAGGCTTATCTTAGGCTTGGATACGATTGAGCCATGCTTGCAAATGGCCTTTACAAAGATCATCAAGTGCTTGAAGTGCTAGTCTATATTAGATGAAAATAATAAAATATCATCAATATAGACAACTAAAAATTGAGAATAATGAGAATATTTCTCATTCAATATCCTCTAGAACTTAAAGGGATCATTTTTGAATCAGGATGACATTACATTCCATTCCATTCATACTAGCCAAAAGGTATAGTGAAGGTAGTCTTATACTTGTCTACCTCCTTAATCTAAATCTACCAAAACGCATATATCAAATCAAATTTGGAAAAGATCAAAGCCTTAGCAAGGTGTTGTAATATATCTTTTTGATTTGGGATTCGATAACTAATCCATTCTAAGGCTTGGTTTAAAGGCTTGTAATTGATGACTAACCTAGGAGTTCCATGTTCTATTTTAGCATTCTTGTTCACATAGAATGTTGCTCAACTCTAGGGTGACTTGCTCAGCTAAATAATGCCTTTAGCCAGTAAAGCTTGAATTTCTTGTTTGCAATATTTCACTAACTATGGATAGATTTGAATTGGACATACTTTAGTTCATATTTGATGTTCATCAAAATGTATAGTATAAGGTAAGTCTACCATATGCTACTTGCGATGCCAATAAGCATTAGGTATCTTTGAACAAATAGAGGTTTTTATTTGATTATGAAGGTTTTGGATTTTAACTTGGAGAATTGGCTAGGATAATTGATGTTTGAATTTTTTGAAGCTTATCTCAAGTTAGAGATGGTGAAGATAAGATGTTTTGGTTTTGAGGAGAGCTTAGTGGATTCTCAAATTGAGTTATCCTTCAAAAAATTACAGTTTATAACTTAAGGCTTATGTAAAAATTGAAAATTGAGTGTTTGACCAAGGATTTTAGTTGTGATGCCTTGGTTTATGACTTGAAAGGGTTGAATAAGGTTAAAGAAGGGTGTCCCTAAACTAACCTTTTGCTTGAAATTTTTAATCAAAACAAAAGTTCTAATGTTGCTTGAGATTTTTAATCAAAACAAAAGAAGTTATAATGTTTATACTTGACTGGCAAATGTAAGCATCATGAAGGTTATATGAAATTGGAAGGGGGTGTTTGCTTACTAACTTGAGTCCTTCCAATGTTTTCTCATAGTACTTGGTTGGAATAAGGCCTTCCTTAATGTAGTTCAAATATGCACCAATATCTAACAAGGCAAAAGTAGTTAGCTTAAAATCATGAATTTAAATTGTAATGTTGACAAGCCATTTTTTTTGCTTGCTCTAAGGTAGACATATTAAAATTTGGGTGTTGAGATGTTTTTGGATTGGTTTAAGGAGTGATTGTTTTAATAGGCTAATTTAAAAGTTATTGAAGAAGAGATAATAGTAGATCATGGTTTACTAATTTATGGTGCTTGAGTTCATCAAGTTTTAGCTTAAGTTGGTTAACTTTGTGTTAAAGTTCTTAAAGGGTTACAAGTTTTGGTTTGGGTTTATCAAAATGCTTAAGGATATATGTAAGATTGTAAGGTGTTTGGGCTTCTTAAAGTAGCGAATGTTGATTAGAGCTTAAAGGTGCTTAGGATAAAATCAATTAGAGGTATTAGGTTTTAGCTTATGGATTATCCATGGAATCAAGTGATTCTAGGATGAGTTTTTGGTCTTTTGTGAGAACACTTACTTGTTTCTCACAACCTAAAGTAAATGAGGTGGCAAGTTCATCTACTTAGAGGCCTTGTTCACCTTCTGATGAAGACTTAGAATCAAAAGAATCAATGAATAGTTTTTAAATCTAGTCATAAATTGGTTCAAGTAATTAAAGAGCTTGAACTTACTTTCTAAGTCTATAATAATAGGCTAGGTGTCTAGGTTAGCCACATCTAAAGCAGGTTACTATTAGGCTATATGGTGGCTACTTTAGGCTTAAAAGACTATTTAGGCTTTTGGGATTGCTTTTGAGTTTGTGAAATAGGCATTGTGTGGATGTATTGTGGAGGCTTATGATTTTTGAAGTAGGAAAGATTTCTAATGGGCTTGAAAGGCTTCTTATGTCTGAACTACTCGTTATAATAAAGAGAGTCATAAAATTGGGCACAAAAAAAAAACCTAGTTCCTTCCAAGTTTGTTTTAATTTATGCTTCAATTGTTTGAAGCTTGAGATCTGAATAGAATGACAAACCTTCTTTTTGGATCAAGCTTACAAGCTCACCATAGGATAAGGTATGGTAAGGAATCAGACCATTGAAATGGGCTTGGAGTTTAAATTTTACCTTGTCACCAAGGAGCCTAAGTAGTTTAGCTAGAAACTTCTCTTTCCAATAGGACTGATTGTCATCTTCCTACTACATGACATAGGATAAAAAAAGTATCATTATATCAATGAAAGTTGAAGATACTAACATTTCAGATTTGAGAGTAATTTAGAGGTTTTGCCCTTTAATTGCGAAGGATTAGTGTTGAAATGCTTAGAAATTACAAAGATAAAAAATACCACTACATTTAGAATCGGTTTGGCTTGATCATCCAAAAAGGGTTCTCCTTATGGGTATATTTTAACATCTTGCAATATTTGGGTATAATCAGCTTGGATGAGAATGTTATCCTACCAACCTTTTAGTTGATCAATAAAGCCAATAACTAAGAGTTTAGCAATTGTAGGTTCAAAGAGCTAACTTTGGGTTATATATATATTTGAGAGCATAGTCATTTGTTGAAGGATAGGGTGTAACTACATCCTTGAGCTTCCAAATGTCAAGAAATGACACTTCATGCCACTTAATAAACTTGGGTATTTGGATGTTTGTATGGTGAATATCAATCTTCCCTAAGACTATTTTACCTCTAGTGCCATACCTAAGTGCTTTTGTGTTAAAGGCTTTTTCATTGCCTTATAGTGGATTCAGTAGATCAAGCTTAGAAGAATAAATCCCTTTATGAATTTATTGTTGTAAACCTTGAGTTGCAAAGTCAAAACATTTAGGATGTTCTTATCATGCAAAGAAACTATGAAGTTAGGAAAACAATTAAAATAAATTGGTCCCAAACACACACTTGTTTCAATGATTCCTAAAAGAAAATCATTGAAGTTGAATAACCTACAATGTCTAAGAGCTACTAAGATTAAGGTGTCTAGACCCTTTCTAGATAGAGGCTTGATGCATACTTGAATGAGGCAAAAATGAAGAAAATTATAATTCTTCATGTGTTGCTTGTTAAAGGCTCGAGAAAGGAGCTTGATAATCTTAAAGGAGTTGTACAGACAATAAACTCTCTCCTCTATTTTGATGGTGTAATTGGTGCTTTCAAAGAGCTTGAATTTACTCAGGTGGTAGATTTCTTTTTTGGCTAGCTTGAGTATAGACCAATTATCTATGGTTTTGCTAAAGTTTTATATATAGATTTTTTTCCACATTGATGACTTAAACTAGATTTGGAGTCATGACTTGAGGTAGAAGGTCTAAAGATAGTAAACATGGTTATTTGATATAATGATATGCTTAAACTAGCTAGATTGCTTCAAGGATTCCTTATAGTGGAGCTTGAGATATAGGGATGTCACCTAACCACGTTTTAGTGTTGACCAACGGTCTTATTGCCTCCCCTAAGACTTATTACTAAGACCACAATTATTCGGTTTCTTCTATTTATGTTATGTTCACACTTGGTATCTTGCTTAGGCAATCAAACTAGAATAGACAAAACACCAAAACAAGTAAACCAAGAATACTATACTTATTCCCCCAACACACAAAGAAAATGGCTTTGATACTAATTTGAATAGGATTATTTTATTCAAATATGATATATTTTACTTTTTATTAAATTTGGAGTAACTTTTTTTACTAAAATTGTACAAACTATAATAAATACTTTTAATTTGAAAACATTTGAATTGATTTATGTAATTACTAAAATTTTTTAAATTTTGTATTAAAAAAATGTTATTTTTTACTTTTTTATAAATGTTGAGTAACTTAATATTAAATATCATAAATTGCATATGAAGATATTAAATTTAAATAATAGTTAAAATAGAAAATAAATTACTCAAATTAATCTTTTCTTTTAATTAAAATATGATTTATTTTACTTTTTCTTTAATTTAGAGTTATCTTTAAGTAAAATTGCAAAAATTATAACAAAATATTGTAAATTTAAATAATAATTAGTTTAATTTAAGTAGCTACAAAAGTTTAGGGCTTTAAACTCAAAAATGTCATTTTTTACTTTTATTAAATGTTAACTAACATCTTACTTAAATTATATAAATAATAATAAAAAAGAATTTAAATTTTAATAATAATTAGAATAAAAAAAAAAATAATTATTTATTTAAATTAATATTTTTTAGTAAATTTGAAGGTACTTTTTTGTAAAATTACAAAAATTATAATAAAAAACTTGAAATTTAAATAATATTTAAATTTTATTTATTAAGTTACAAAAATTTTTTGACTTTTGTATTAAAAAATTTCATTTTTTTTTACTTTTTTTCATAAAAGTTGAGTAATTTAATATTTAAATTATATAAATTATATAAAAAAAATATTAAATTTCAATAATTGTTAGCATAAAAAATGAATTATTCAAATTAATTATTTTTTTTTTTTTAAACAAAAAATCTATTTTACTTTTTAGTGAATTTATAATAACCTTTTAATGTAATTTTTTATAATTTGGATAAAACAAATATATTGATATTTTTTATAAAAAAGTAAAATAAATTATATTTGAATAAAAAATAATTGATTTACATAATTGTATTTTTTTATTATAAAACTAAATATTATTTAAATTTTATTTTTTTTTTTTTTTTTTTTTGAAATTTAGTATAACATTTTAATGAAATTTTAGAAATTACAATAAAAAATTTAAAATTTAAATAATATTTAATTTGATTTAAATATTTTTTAAAATCTATAGTTTTATATTCAAAAATTTCAATTTTTTTATTTTGTTAGATAATGACTAAGTTAATATTTAAATTGTATAAATAATATAAAAAAAAAAAAAATTTAAATAATAATTAGAATGAAAGATATAATTATATGTATTAAATGGTTTTTTTTTAAAATATGATCTATTTCACATTTTAAAGAATTTGGTGTAACTTTTAACTAAAATTGTAGAAATTGTAGTAAAAAAATTTTAAATTTCAATAATATTTGAATTAATTTATATAATTATTAAAATATTGAATTTTTTTTTTTTTTCAAAAAATTGATTTTAACATTTTCATAAATGTTAGGTAACCTGATACTTATATTGGACAAATGACATAGTCAAACATTAAGTTTGAATGATAGTTATATTAGAAAATATAATTACTCAAATTAGTTATTTTTTATTCAAATATTATTTATTTTACTTTTTCATAAATTAAAAATAGATTTATAGATCAATATTAAATTTTTTTTCATTTTAAATATGCGTAATATGTTTGCTGTTTGAATATCTAAGGTTTAACTTGGCCACTATATGAGCATATTTTACTTGATACTAGTGGGCAAATTAAACATGTAAAATGTAGTGGTGCCTATAATACCATCAATAGATTAGAAAACATCAATACCTTGACACACTTCTCATCTTGTTTACATAAACAATGCAACATCTTTGATAACAATTTGATCATGTTTCTTTTCAATTAATTATAAACTTTGTAAGAGATACTAAAATCTATAATTATCATTACAAAATTCTATCATATTGATTATCATTCTTGGCTAAGTTTGGAAAATAAATCATTGTGAC
The DNA here is from genome assembly GCA_037832345.1 of Rhizophora mangle. NCBI lineage: Eukaryota > Viridiplantae > Streptophyta > Magnoliopsida > Malpighiales > Rhizophoraceae > Rhizophora > Rhizophora mangle. The sequence continues at coordinate 150,942 of JBAPLJ010001661.1, read as the reverse complement.
TTAATTTTGTTTTTCTCAAGATAACATAAAAAAAAATAAATTAAAAAATTGTAATATTTGAGTCATTAATTTTACATACTAAAAAAAAGTATAATTTTTTACTATTTTGATTATAAATCTTACGAATTTTCCTATGAATGAAAAAATTAAATTTATTATTTATTTCTTTATTTTTTATTATATATATATATATATATATATATATATATTATGGAAATAAATAATATATGTTTAGTTTACATAAGTTTTGCTTTATTTTAATAAATATATATATAAAATAAGGTAAGGATTTTATGGGATAGAGATTCTGTATGAAAAAAATGCATGATGATGCATATGAAGGATAAATTTATCTATGACATGACATTGCTATACCAAAGGTCACTCAAACATAAGTCTCTTTAAGTTAGTATTAGTTTCCAACCGATATACTAAATTTGCAATTGAAAACTGTTAAATGAAAACTTGGTAAATGCATTAAAGATGAATATTGAAATTCATTTGTGTGTATTAAAGATTTATAGACATTTGAAGGATAGCTTAGGGATTTCTTATTCTAAAGTCCCTTTACAAGTTCACAAGAGTAAAGTAAGAGAACACTTATAAAAGAGCTACTCGATTATAGGATAGGAACATATTTACAATGGATAAGATGCTATTCTAGGAGGACTTCCTTCTAAAACATATTCTATGGTTTATAGAACTTATTCTTAAAGGAAAAAGTTTTTCTAAAGGCTTCTTTCTTTTTTGTTTTTTTTTTTTTTTTTTTAAGCTTGCTTAATGCTTGATAAGTGGGGCCTATTATAGACAATTGAAATATTGTAAGGGAGAGTACCTAGTAGGATAAATTTCATCATGTCTACAATGTTTAGGTCTTCATCCTTAAGCCATGGGGGTCTAGTTCTAGCCCAGAGTCATCAATAAAGAGGAAGTTTATATAAAAAAAAAACTTTAACAAAACTATAGACAATTGGTCTTAACCCAAGCTAGTTGTAAAAGAAATCTACCATCAAAGTAGGTTCAAGCACTTTGAGAGCACTAACTACACCATTAAAATAAAAGGAGAGACATTGTCATCTCTACAACTCCTTTGAAACTATCAAGCTCCTTTCTCAAGCCTCTATCAAGCAACACATGAAGAAATATAATTTTCTTCATTTTGGCCTTATCCATGTTGGTATCAAGCCTCTGTCTAAAGAGGGTTTAGACAACTTAGTCCCTATTGCACTTAAGGATTGTAGGTTAATCAATTTTGATGATTCTTTATTGGGAATCATTGAAACAAACTTGAGCTCAGGACCAATGTTTTTTTAATTATTGTCCTAATTTCACACTTTCTTTACATGATAAGAACATCGTAGATGTTCTGACCTTTCAACTTAAGCTCAACAATAATAAATTTTCAAAGGATCTATTCCTTTGAGCCTGACGTACCAAATCCATTACAAGGCTATGAAGATAGCCTTCAACATAAAGGCACTTAGGTAAGGCACAAATAGTAAAGTAGACTTGTGGCAAACTGACATTCACTACTCAAATATTTGAACACCTAAATTTATCAAATAGCATGAATTGTAACTTCTTGACACTTGGAAGCTTGATGGTGTTACTACACCTCAACCTTTGGCCATACAAGTTGTTCATAAAATCACACAATTTCCTAATGGTAGTGTCAACATATCATTTGTACAACCACAACACTCCATAAGCACTAGATTTGAGTTTATTTAAGATAAAGATCTTCATAGCTATCTTCAAAAAGGTTTACTCACCATACTCCCATCACAAATATCCAACTCAAATTTTTCAAATATAATTGGCATCAATGCCTAAAGCACAATTCCTCAAGCTACCTTTGAAAGGAAAAGTTCACCAAATTTACTAATTGTATCACAAATGGCTTTTCTAAACCAAATTCTTGTTGACCATGGGCTCAACACTTTGGAAAAAGAATTTTTTTAAATAAAGATCTTTTATGTAAAGATTTTTATTCTTAAGCCAATTATGAAAAACATCTTTGGCTTTTTAAGTTTGCAAGCTTTTACATGTTAGACTAAAGAAAACTCCAACCTCAGTCTCTTAAGCATCCAACCATAGTTCAAGCCATCAAGCAACAAGTTGCACATTTGTGATCTAGACCTATCTAAGATAGTTGAGATAGTTGTCTCATAAATAGGTTATTGTGGGTCCCTTAAGCAAAACAATGATAAACAAGAACAACTTATTCATTTTACCTCCAAGAATTGGAATGACTATTAGCAACAATATTCCAAAATCAAAAAAGAAATTTTAGTAATTATTTTGTGCATCTCTAGATTTCAAAATGATTTGCTTAACCAAAAGTTTTTACTCCACAATGATTGTTAAGCTACAAAATATATTTTGCAAAATGATGTTCAAAACCTTGCATCAAAATAGATTTTTGCTCATTGGCAAGCAATTTTAAGCATTTTGACTTCGACATTGAGTTTGGGAAAGGTAGTTCAAATTCTTTACCTAATTTTCTTACCAAGAGAATTTTTGTAAGGCTCTCTACCACCAAAATGACTAGAAAAAGGTCCATTAAGCCTCCCTCCAAAACTTCAATCAAGCCACTTAAAAAACATAGGCTCAAATCTTTGAAGAAGAAGCATTAGCCTAAGAAAAACCTCTAAACTCTTCAAGCTTCCACCATTCATCCTCCCATTCAAATATTAGTTCCAAAACTAAAGCAACCCTTTTGAGTTAACCACTATAAGCTCATTAAACACTTAAAACTTGGTTTGCCTCTCTACTAGACTTTCCAATATCATCAAAGCCTCCTTATTCAAAGCAAATCAAGCCTAAAATGAGCATCGGTGTTTCTTCTAGTGAGAACACCAATTAAGTAAAAAGCAAAGAGGTGGTTAATGTATCACCTACCCCTCTCTCGAATGAGGTGGTTACAATCTCATAGGCCCTTCTATCAATATCAATTTGAAAGGGTAAAGAGGTGGTTGTTTCAAATATCCCTTTATAAACTCTTTAATGAATTTTCAAGCAACTTCAAAAAAGGTTTTGTCTTATATTATCAAGCCCACTTTTCAAAACATTGAGTTAACTGAAAGAGAATTCTTTGACACCAACCCCCTTGGGTTGATGCCAACAAAAATGTTTTTTTCAAATTGGTTTTATAAGCCATAGGATTCATAAAAGCCTAGATCATTTTATGAAACTATACTTATCAAAGCCAGATTAATCAAACTTAAGTACCATTACTACCCAATGATCTAATCAAAATTACCCACTTAACTATTCAAATTATTTAGGGACTTTAACCCTCAAGTTGGCCTAAATCACCAAACCACTATAAAAAATGTCAAGTTGCATTACTATGTCCTCAAGTTTCCTTCTTGAATTCAACTACTAGGATTGTAAACAAACATGGTTTTATGCTTTTTATTACCAAAATCAATCCCACAAACATTCTTGGATGTTTTTTTTGTGAAACTAAAGCCACCATTGCCTTTCCTCTTTGGTTTAACCATTGATGGAACTAGTTTGGTCCAATATGTAAAATCTTTTTAAACTCAATTAGGAAGGTTTCAATATCTTCCAATCAAAATTCTAGCTCCAAATTACCCTAGCTTCTTTTCCTTAATTATAATAACAATTTTGTTATATTTTCAAGCTACCTTGGATTTGTGCACGGGAACTCCAAATTAGGGACATTCCTTTCATAAAGACTCCAATTCTTGGATGAATCTACAAGGTCAAATTTTGGCAATACTTTTCTACTACTTAATTGTAGAAAGCTCATAAGCATGGCATCCTACAATGCTTTTTCTACAAATCCCTAGTAGTCCAACACCATTAAACTAAACACCTCTCAATTCCTTTAGCAAAAGATACATACAAGTGCCCTCCTAATTGGAGCCAAAACCAAGAAAGAATATCTAACTATATTGACAAATATTCTCCACAAGCTTAGCAAGGCATGGATAAAGCTAAGTCTAGCTTGTCATCATCATATGATCTTTTTTTTTACAATCATGTTCCAAATTAAGACATTTTTGGTCCCATCCACATCAAGCAGAAAGAAAATGGCAAAAAGCAAAGGTGAAATGCTTTTACCAAGAGTAAAAGGACAAAAGTAGAAGGAATCTTTACATTTACTTAAAATTAACATAAAAAGCATTTGAATTTCAGAAAAGTAAAAGGATCTAGTTTTTAAAAAGCAAAAGCATTTGCTTTTTACCAAGGTAACTTTGTCTTTAAGCTTTAAGCATTATAGGACAAGCATTTATAAAAGGCCTCACTTATCAAGCGTTAGGCAAGATCTAATTTTTTTTTTTAAAAAAAGCTTTTAGAAAAACTTTTCCTTTAAGATTAAGTTTTACAAACCTTAAAAAATGTTTTAGGAGGAAGTCCTCCTAAAATAGAATTCTATTCTTTGTAAATATTTTCCTATCCTATAATCCAATAGCTCTTCTATAAGTGTTCTCTTACTTTACTCTTTTCAACTTGTAAAGGGACTCCCAAATGAGAAATCCTTAAGCTATCCTTCAAAAGTCAATGTATCTTTAATGCACATAAATGAATTTCAATATTTATCTTTAATGCAAGTACTAAGCTTTCATTTGAATGATTTCAAATACATATTCAGTACATTAGCTATAAACTAGTACCAAATCAAAAGACTTATATCTGAGCAACCTTTGGTATAACAATGCCATGCATTGGATAAATTTATCCTTCATATGCATCATCATGTGTTCTCATACAAAGTCTCTATCCCATAAGATCCATACCTTGATTGGCAAATTTTTAAAAAATGAGAAAGCTTATAAAAAAAGAAGAAGCTTTAAAGAAAAAAAAAAAATAAAAGAAGGTATCCTTTGTAATATTTTCCAATCCTATAATCCAGTAGCCCTTCTGTAAGTGTTCTATTTCTCTTTTCAACTTATGAAATGATTATTGAATGAGAAATCCTTAACCTATCCTTCAAATGTCTATGTGACTTTAATTCATGCAAGTGACTTTTAATATTTATCTCTAATGGATGTACCAAGGTTTCATTTGAATGTTTTCAAATGCATATTCACTATATCAGTTGGAAACAAGTCTAGCTCAAAAGACTTATGTTTGAGTAACCTCTTGTATAATAATGCCCATATACTAGATAAAATTATCCTTTATATGTATCATCATACATTCTCATTCAAAGTTTTATCCCACAGGATCCTCGCCCTGATTGGTATTAAAGCCTAATCTCATGTTCTTTTTGTCAAGGATAGATAGGTATAGTATTCTTGGTCTTCATGTTATGGTGGTTTGTTTTGTCTTGTTTAGTTGTTAAGGGGAGAAATTGAGCATGAGCATAATGTAAGGGTAGGAAACTGAATGAGTATGGTCTTGATAGTGAGTCCTAAGGGGGAGGCAGTAAGACCATTAGTCAGCACTAAGATGTAGGTGAAATCCTTGTATCTTAAGCTCTATTGTAGGAGAATCCCTATAGCAACTTAGTCGTGAAAGGCATACCCTTGTACCAAGTTACCATGACTACTATGTCTATACCTCCATCCTTGAGTCAAATATACCCCTTTGAGTCCATTACTAGGAATAAAATATCTTGGGAAGAGATTGGTATAGAAACCTTTTGCCAAGCCATAAACTATTAAAGTATAGTATGAGAAAGTACCTAGTTAGATAAATTTCAAAATAAGTCTCTTCAACATCATTCATTCACATCTCATTTTTCTTAGATTAGTTGCATTAGATAGTGCCCTAAAAATTATCACTAAGTTAAATCCCTTGCATAATATAAAAGAATTAGAAATTTTAGAAAGCTAGTTCTTAGACCAAGTCCACTTTGTATAGTTCAAATATCTTATTATAGAGAATTTTAGGAATCTTAGGCTCATTTAGATGCATCTTCACATTTTGAGTCAACACATCATCACAAAAAAAGCATCTCTAGAATAGACTTTAGGAATAGTTTATTTAGTAGCATGAAAAACATAAAAGTAGATAATTTGTTTAGGAATAGTTTAAATGCACATAGTCCTTGTTCACCTCATGTTCAAAAATGCTTTGACTATGAAATCATCATCCCTCATTTTTGACAACTTAACCTCCAAAAACACCAACTTGAGAAAGAGCACTCCTCTTTACTGCAACCACATCATAACTATGAAAGAATTTACTCATCATTACTTCAATAGTTTCAAACTCTTAGTACTAAAATTTCAATTCTTAGAGAAACCTTGCTTAAAGTAAACTCTATGGCACCAATTCCTCCATCTGCTCTAGCCAAAATAGATTCCAATGCTCAAACTTCTTTTCCATAGTTTAAAATAAATGTAAGTACTCAAACTTCTCCTCCATCCTTTGAAAAATACTAACCTCCTTCAACATACCAGGTCCCTTATTTAATTTTCCAAACTAATTGCCTACATTTAAGACAGAAAAGAAAAAAGTAAAATTTTTGCAAAGCTGCAAACTTTAAAGCTAAGGAGAACAAATGCTATAAAACCAACCAAAAATTTTCCGCATATATATTCACTAGAAGAAAGGATGATGGAGATGAATAACTCAAAACCTAATTGAGACTAACATTGAGGAACAAAAGCAATAAAGGATGTATCTTGAGTCAATTTTCTCTTCTAATTTCTATTGTAACATTTGCAATTGTTAAAAAAGAAATCAGCAAATACTTGAAATTTGCTCCATTGTTCTGTTGCTTTTTTTCTTTTGGAATTATGCCTAATTTTTTATACATACATGACAAGACCCTTACTCTAGATGTTAACTTCAATCTCTTGCATTTGTGCAACTAGCCATGCATCTACATGGCAAGAAATACCAAACATAACTTTCTAATAGTCATGTGATTCATAGATCATAAACACCAACTTAATAGGGCAAACAACCCAAAAGGGATAAAGGAAACTAACTTAGCAAAAGATTATGGAGTGCACTAAAGCTTTTAATACTAAAACACGAGAATGCAATCTATACAACAATGACATACAACAAAGTTAGAAACATTTCTATCTCTAGTGATGCTAGTTGCCAAAAATCATAACAAACAAAGCTTATATTTGTTGGCACCAAGTATGAACGATATATAAAAGAATTGATTTTCTAGCTTAGTATCAACATAGTCTCAAAAATTTTTTAGATTTATGCACACAAATACATTATTATCTTAGTGTTAAAGTCAGACTCCTTGCTTGCTTATATGCACTTCATGTAAAATGTCCACTTTTTTGAAATTGATTTTACAATTGAAAATGTTTTGACAATTCCCTTGGATAATCTCTTTATACTAGCTTGAATAAAGTAGCAAGTACAAGTTTTACCAAGTTAGGGCTCAAACAAAAAGGTACTACAAGTTTAATTAGTTAATGGGAATTCTCCAAAATTCCACCCCAAATCACTCCTCTTCATTTTAACCCATTAATGCAAATTCTTTTACAATAATTCCATCCTTTTTTTTACTCAACAATCACAAGAATTATGCTAAAGAAAACACCATTTTGCACACAGGAAAGCATATTCTCAAATTACTTATGGGCATAGACATTGTGTCCATAACATTTACTTCAGTTGCAACTGCTAACCATTCACTCATGCTTATCCTTCCAATTAAAAACATGAATTTATGATCCAAATTAATTTTTATACACCCTTAATAGAAAAAAAAATTGATACTCCAATAGCCTAAGAAAAGCCTAAACCAAAACCAAGGCACTTGTAGCAATTGATATGATTTTCAACCATTAACAATATGGTCAAAAATTTTAGTGAAAAGAATCAGTTCAAAAATCACATTCTAATAATAACTAAATAAATCAATCAACAAAATAGTATAATGAGAAAACAAGTTTGAAAAATGATATAACAAGTAAAAGCCATGAGCAAATGCATTGGTAGACATAACCATAAACATTTAGGCTTATGGCACAGTAAGAGTCAAACTGAAACATTACAACCACTTACAAAACTTATCATTGGATAATTAAAATTCAATTCCCATGTAGTGAATCATCTAGAAAATGATGGATTAAAAAAAAAACATAAAAATTTGTGGGAAAGTTTACTCAAAAAAAAACATAAATGAGAGGAACAAAGAATTTGAATGGAGGACCTTTGTTTTGCTTCCTAATTAGTGCCTCTCTTCAACAAAATTCAATCATGAGCATTAATTCTACTCAATAATACATAAATCACCAAAATCTCCACAATAAAAACATGCATGTAATATGACATAGACTCATAATAGATATTTGACAAAAACTCACTAAATGGAGGCATAATGATCGAACAATAAGGCCATAACTAGATGTTGATTTGGAAAGTGCTTGTTCTTTGTCCAAATCTATTGGGGCCATATACCATTCAAGTTGGAATTTGACTTTTTAATATAATAATGTGGGACAAAATTATTACAATTAATCTAAATAGAAAGTTAGCTAATTTAAAGTATACTAAATTTTATTTTTTTTTAAAATAAAATTAATGGAAAATGTGATTAGTACATGTATTTGTTGGGACCATTACTTTTGTTAGTAAAATCAAGCCATAAAAAATATCAAATTATTTAAATTTCCTCCAAATGTGAAAATAATAACATTTTTCTTTTTCATAAGTTTGTTAGTCATTCAACTCACTTGTTAATTGTATGTATTCTCTATATCATTCAACGATTTAGTTTCAATATTAGTTAATATATTTAAATTTTGATGGTGATCAAGATAGATGCTTGATGACAAAATTTTAATTATAGCCCATCAACCCCAGAAGGAGAACAATAGAAAAGAAAACTCTAATATAAAATATAAGGCATTATCTTACTTTGTATCCAAAATTATTACAAATTATAAAAAATATACTAACATTATTGGTCAACTTGGACAAAAATCATAAAATGATACTCATGTTTGTAATATCCTTAGAAACCTTTTCTTCACCATGCAACTCTAGTATCCCTCTCTTCCTCTCATCAGAAACCTCATTGTCAAATTGTTGGTGTTGTAGATGTTGAAGTGTTTAGTTGTTTAACTAGACTTATACTTACCTTAAAAATATTAATTGTATATAAATATGGTAATTTTGAAAGTTTAGATAAATGACATAATGCCTAATGTCACATTATGTCGATGATGGTAATTAAACTAACTCATAATTCCCTAGAAAACATAGCAAACAAAGTTTTTATTAGATGACATTATGTATGAACAATAGTCGAGAGTGGATCCTTAAGCTCAATACCAACCTAGTACTTGAAAATGTTGAATTTCATATACACAAATGTGTTGTTATCTCAATATTAGACTCCCTTCCTACTTATATGCTCTTTATGTAAAATGCTCACATTGTTGAAGATGATTAGATAGCCAAGGTTTCTCAACAACTTTAGCATCTGCCTTTTTTCTTTATAGTCATCCAACATCTCAAAGTCATTATGAGAAATAATGATAATGGTAGCACCCAAAAGAATAGCAAATACTTTAAGTATGCCATTGTTATAAATGAAATGAATTTTAAGATCAAAGAAAATAATTTTAGGGATGAAAAATCTCAGTAACAATGATAGGGTTTAAGACAGACAAATTGATAGTCTAGCAAGTGTGAGAAGCCAAAGAACAACCTTCCAATCAAGTGAATTTTAAATGGAAATGTGCACTGCCAACATAAGAAGAGAATCATGTTTTGGAGTGAGTGCGAAAGGAAGAAGTCAGGGTTTCTCCATTACCCAAAGTTTTAGTGCATAAATAATGTAGAAGATTAAAAGAGACAAAATCAACTCAAAATAGGTTTTATTGGCTAAAGTCAACCAAAATGGCCATGGCATGATTTTGAAAAGAGTCAAAAAAAGAATTAAGAATGGGTAGGATGTTACATGCAATCCTTGTGATTTACCAATTCTAAGGATTGGAGGTGAGGGAAGAAATTTCAAGAAAAATTGGAAATTTTTAATAACAATAAAGTTGTCCAAGTAAAAATAATAGCTAGCATGATGGCTATTCTTCTCCTCCATCTCAAAATTAGTTGGAGGCTGAACAATTAAATCCATGGTATGGTGGGAGAGAAAAAGTTTCATTAAGATAAGAGAGAGAGCTTATGAAAAATCAGAAGGAGAGAAGAGTTGTTGCCTATTTATAATCACCAAAGGAGAAAAGGGTTACTACATGTGAAACTTGAACATGTCTTAGGTAACTTGAGAAAAGCAATAAGGAGAAAATGGTTGTTACACCTATTTATAAAAGGCCTATTTATAATCACAAAAAAACTCATTTGTTTATAGCAGGAAACATGGAATTGTTAGCTTGAAAAACTAAAGGGAGTACTATATGTGAAACTTTTTGTTGTGTCATTTAATGGGGCTACAGAGTTTAGGACATAAGAATATAAGAATGTAACTTATCACTTTACAATATTATAAATGTATTTGACTCTTATATTTAATAGATTTGTCACTTTTGTCCCTCAATTCTCAAGTCATGATGATGATAATAGTTTATAAATTAAGGTGTCACCTTTTTTTATGAAATTTAAATATTTGGATCAATATTGAATTTTGTTTTCATTTAGATATATGCAATATGTTTGCTATTTGAATACCAAAGGTTTGACTTGACCATTTTGTGAATACACACTTTACTCAAGGCTAATGGGAAAATTGAACATGTTTCTTTCAATTGTAAACTTTGTAAAGGATGCTAAAATCTATAATTATCATTGCAATATTGTGTGACATTGGATTATTATTCTTGGTTGAACTAAAAAAAAAAAGTCATTGTGATCTATTTCTTTTCTCAAGATAACATAAAAAATTATAATATTTGAATCAATGATTTTATATACCAAAAAGTATAATTTATACTATTTTGACTATGAATTTTATAAATTTTCTTGTGAGAAAAAAAAAAAATAAATTTATTATTTATTCCTTTATTTTTTATTTATCATATATATATATATATATATATATATATATACACATCTCATATGCACACACATTTTTTTATTATATAAATAAATAATATATTTAATTTACATAAATTTGGTTATATATATATATATATTATATATATATATATATATATATATATATATATATATATATATATATATAATAATTTTTTTTAATTTAAATATTTTAAAATGATATTTTAAAAATACACACACACACACACACACACAAAAACATTTTTATATACACATCTTATAAATAATATAAGTATATCTAATATGTATATTACATATGTTTAAATTTTTTGTGTAAATTAAAATATAAAAATAAATATTAAATAATAATTTTTTTTTCTATGATAAATGAATAAGTTAATATACAAACAAAACTTAATAATAAGATAAAAATTAATATAAAAAAAAAAAAAAAAAATATAGTTTTTTATTCAAACTAATATCTAAAAATTGAATAATAAATATTATATTTTTTTACTTAATATAATATATGATAAATAAAAAAAAGTATTTTTTTTTATTAATTAGTTAACTTATAATCGAAGTGGAATAATAGGAGAAAAATTAGTATAAAAAAAAAAAAAATATACATTCAAAACAAATAAAATAAAAATAAACTTAGAAGAAAAAAAATAATTTATAAATAATAACTTAACTCTTGGATTTGACCTAAAGCCTACCCAAAAACAATTTGAATGTAACATGGTTCAAAAGTAATCCGACTTGGAATAATTCAACTTGATGGCCCATGTCAACAAATTTAGTAGTGATGTGTATTTATATGTAATTTTTTTATAATGGGTAGAACTCACAAATCTATTAAGGAGGATTGCACTAGGTTACCGCAAAGTTGGTTATCCCACTAAATTGAATTCACATAAGAGCAAACTCTATGTAACCTAGCAAGAGTCACCAACCACTTATACAATTATATAAGATCAAATATATGTTTAATTCCATTGAATACTTTGATAAGGACTCAATTTTATGACTTTTGCATAGGATGATTGATCCTTTTATTACTTAAAAACCACAAATAGTAAAAACTACTTTGATGAGGACTCAAAATCATGACTTAAGCAAATAGCAACAAAAATTATAATGGGATGTATGTTGCCAACTTTGGCTATAGCAAATACATTGCAAAGTATGCATGCAATTTTTTTGAGTTGGTGTAACAAAACATGACATGTACAAAGGAAAAGGGGCAAAAAAGTAAATGGTGGGCTAACACATGGCAACCCTTAATTTTGGTGATGCATGTTGACTACTATATGTGGGAGATAGTGTAACTGTGAAGTTAAACTATTGATTACATGGACAAAAATTGACTTTACACTTTTGTAGATGAGTAATGCAATCTTTCAAGCTTTGTTACCTCGCTAAATTAGCCAATTAAGTTATAAAATTAACATGGATATATTTACTTAATAAAATGAAATACCAAGTCAAAAAATTTCTTAACCTAACTTTAATTCACTTTGTATCTTTTTCACCATAGTATTATTATTATTATTATTATAAAATAGTAGAACAAGCAACAAATTTGAAAATGGATACACCAAGTAAAAGCCATGAGCAAATACACTAGGCAACAAAGTCATAAACAATTGATCTCTCAAACAAGTTTATGGTGTTTTATGGTGCAGTGAGAGTTGAAATAAAACATTACAATCACCTACAAAAGTTAAAGATTGGAAACAATTAAAATTCAAAATTCATGTAGTGAATTGTCTGAAAAATGAAAGGAAAAGAAAGGAATCACAAAAATTGGTGGGGTAGTTTACTCAAAGGAAGAAGAAGAGCATAAATGATAGGAACCAAGAACTTGAATGGAGGACCACTATTGGAATATGAAAAAAATTAGTTTTAAACCTTTATAAATTTTTATAATTAATTTAACTTTTTTTTTCATATTTTTATTTAAATCTTATATATTTTAAAATTATTTTAAATCTATCATTTTTATATGAAAAGTAGGTAAGAAATTTCTAATGGTTTAACTATTTTTTGTTTAAAAAAATGAGTTTAGAATAAATATAAAAGGATGTTTAGAGGATATTTAATGAGTTTAGCTTGCTTAATGATGGACTATTATGGATGTTTAGAAATCCATTGCAAGACACCTTGTTGTGAGTTCCTATTGCCAAATAACAAGAACCTATTGCTTGCAAATTTCCTTTTATTGATCAACAAATGGCTTGAATTCTAGATAATAATTGATTGTTATTGAGTAGTAGAAGACTATTATCTAGGCTTGGAGTACTAGATTTGGATGAGATCTAGAATCCTTTAGAAAGGATTATCAGGACTCGCACAAAGTCCAGAGGAACTTGTTGATTGATTGATTGACTCTTAACTTGACTTAGTAGTAGAATGACTCTCTGACTCATTAGATGAGTTCATTAGACTAATTTTAGTGAAGTAAACACTTGACACACTTAATAGAGATAGTTGATCAAACAATGTGAAGATTGAACAAATTTAGGCTCAATGGTTATAATGTACTGCCTTGGATACATAATGGACTCATTGACTTTCAAAAAATGTATTGACAAACATAACAAGGACTTATGGACATAAGTGGATGCTTGGATGACTGATAGGACTCTAATGGTGTGGTGGATTGGTTTTGGAATTGGATGACTCCTTTGAGTAGGTAGTATGTCGTGTTGACTCTCTTATGGAGACTAATATAATGAAATGAGGACTCCTATGGATTGTTAACTTTGATACAGGAAGGAACTAAGTAAGATGCAAAATTAAGATGAACAATGCAATAACTAGTCATGAAATATGGTTCATGATGGAACATAAGAAAATTTTGAAAAGTCTTTTTTTCTTTTTAAATATTGAATTCCTTCTCGAAGGTTATCCTTCTTGGAAGTTGTTGATGTTGAAGGCTTTTTTTTTCTTCAATTTGATAATCTAGATCATTCATTAGGATATTCTGTTATTTTTTATTTTAATGCTCAGAAGTCAAGAAGATATGCCTTTTTTTTTGCCATAGAGTAGTAGTGCTCAATCTAGGTCAATGTCAACACTTTTGCAAAAGAATCATTAGTAAGTGGTCCTTCTTATTTCATAATAGTGAGCATTGTAAGAGGACCAATTCCAATTGTTTGCATGAATGTACGTTGCCAATAATTTACTTAAATTGCTAATACTTTTTGCTAGTAGGGCTAAGGAATTTCTCTTAGAATGCGCAATCACTTTCTTCTTTGAATGTAGAGGTGATGGATAGTTGATCAAAATTCTAAGATGAAAATTTGTTTTAAAGGAGAACTAATGATATATATAGTGATGTTGGTAATGTCACTCAAGTAATTGCCTTGGTAAAAGTTTTTCAGCTACTTAATCAAAGTTTCTTGAAAAATTCTACCAAAGTAGTTGAATTGAGAAGTATGAAGAAGATCTCTTCTATGAATATGGAGTCTTGCAAGAAGTCTATTGTCATAAAACCTTCTTTAATTAAGAGGACACTGATGAAGATTGAGAACCATTAATCGTGGAATATTGGAGTCAAGCTAGTGTTGGCAATTTAGAGGAACTAAAGTGCATTCTTTGCAACTAAACATTATGTCATATTTCCATGTCCATTTTCAATAGTGATGTGGCTTGCTAGGCTCTAAGACTGCATGTTATTGAGCTTCCTCAAAAATAGCTAATAATGTTTCAAAAATCCTAATTTGACTAATTTTGTGAGGTGTCTGGAGAGGTCTTTAGTAAAATAGGCAAGTGCCTTTTTTTTTTATTGAGAAAAAGTAAGATGACCAAGGGTAAAAAGAAAATTTCTCTAAGGAGAATAATGGAAAAACTATAGAGGAGGTTGATATTGATCTAAAGATCTAGGAAAGGTCCAGGTACTAGCATTCTTTCTATATTTTGAAGGAGGCTAGTATGATTTTAGAGATAGGGAAGGTGTTTGAGTACTAGCATGTCTTTTATATGTTAAAGGAGGTTGGTATTATCTAAGGATAGAGGAAAAGCTTAAGTACTAACTTTTATTTTAAACTATGGAAAAGGAGTTTGAGTACTGGTATCTATTTTGGCTAGAGAAGGTGGAGGAATTGGTGCCATAGAGTTTACTTTGAGCAAGGCTTCTCTGAGAATTGAAATTTTGGTATTAAGAGTTTGAAATTGTTGATGTAATGATGAGTTAATTTTTTCAAGGTTTTGATGCTATTGTAAATTTTTTTGGAGTTTGAGTTGCCATAAATGAGGGATGATGTCTTCACAATTAAAACATTTTTGAACATGAGGTGAACTAGGACTATGTGCATTTTGAAGAAGAAAAACACTAATTATGTTGATGCTAAACAAATGCAAACTCCTTAGGTTATCTAATATGAGTAGAAAAAAATGAAAAGACTATTAAAAATTGGTAAAGAATCTTCTTGCTGACTACCCAATTCCAAAGATTATCTAAGATGTATTGAGATTTTGGTCCTATCAACTATTTCTAATCTAGTCTAGTGATCTTATACTTGGAGGGTTCAAAATGATATTCAAGTAGACTAATACCCTAATACCTTTGGTAGATTTAGATGTACAAATATTTATCAGAACCTGCCATCTTAAATAGATAAAAATAATAAGAACAAAGATATATTGCTTAAGAATATGGCTGGAGAAAGGTAATCTTAATTCTAAAAAACTACATGGATAAAACTTTGTATAGGTCTTATGAGATGTTTTGGGAGATTTAAGGATATGAAAATTTGATCTTACATCTAAATTTATACTAGGAGGAATGCTAGAGTTGTTAGGATAAATAGGTTTGCTTGGAATGGCTACACTACTTATTGGGTTAAAGATGGTTGGATCAGGAGATGAAGATTTAGGTTTAGAATCAAAAGAGTTAATGAATAGGTTATGGACCTATTCTTAGATTGGTTTGAACAATTGGGCTTGGACTTTATGTGTAATTTTATAGTAATAGGCTAATAATTTGTTTACATGTGAAGTAGGTTATTTTGGGGGAGTGTACGTAATTTGGTTTTTAGGCTTAAAGAGTTGTTTGGGTTGTTTTTGGATTTTTTGAATGGGCTATCTATAGACATATTTTGGAGGTTAGAAGGATGGGTTTATGATGGATATTATAGATATATGGCTTATGGATGAATTTATGACAAATATTTTACTTGTATGTGTCTAAAAAGTGTGCCTATAAGGCAAATTATCTATCTTATACTTACAATATTTAATATGTTCTATGAACACTTTTGCATCTATCCTACCAAGATACTGATTTCTAGATATGCATCCTTTATAAGTAAGAATATTATCATCTCTTGCCAAAAATAATTTTTGGATGCTACTAAACAAATTATCTACTTTTATGTTTTCCATGCTGCTAAACAAACTATTCCTAAAGTCTATTCTAGAAACGCTTTTTCTATGATGATGTGTTGACTTAAAATGTGAAGATGCATTTAGATGAGCATAAAATTCCTAAAATTCTCTAAAGAGGTTTTAAACTATAAAAAGTGGACTTGATCTAAGAATTGGCTTTCTAAAAATTCTAATCCTTCTATATTATGCAAGTGATTTAACTCAATGATAAATTCTAGGGTACTATCTAATGCAACTAATCTAAGAAAAATAAAATGTGAATGAATGACATTTAAGAGATTTATCCTAAAATTTATCCAATTAGGTACTCTTCCATATTATACTTCAATAGTTTATGGCTTGGCCAAAGGTTTCTATATAGATCTCTTCCCAAGATATGTTGTCCCTAATAATGGACTTAGAAGGGTACATGTAACTCTAGGATAAAGGTATAGACATAGTAGACATGGTAACTTGATAAAGGGGTGTGCCTTTCTTGGTTGAGTTGCTATAGGGACCTACAATAGAGCTTGGGATATAATGATTTCATTACATCTTAGTGCTGACCAACAATCTTATTGCCTTACCCTTAAGACTTACTATTAAGACCACATTCATTTAGTTTCCTCCTCTTATGCCATGCTTACACTTGATTTCTCCCCTTGACAACAAAACAAGATGAAATAGACTATTGTAACATGAAGGCCAAGAATACTATGCTAATCCATCTATCCCAAAAGGAACATAGGATTAGGCTTTGATACTAATTAAGGCAAGGTTTGTATGTGATAAAGACTTTATATGTGAATGTAGAATGATGCATGCATGAAAGGATAAATTTTTTTTAGTACATGGCATTATTATACCAAAGGTCACTCAAACATAACTCTCTTGAGCTAGTATTAGTTTTTGGCTAATATACTAAATATACATTTGAAAACTTTCAAATGAAACCTTGGTATATGTAGTAAAGATAAATATTGAAATTCATTTGCATACATTAAAGATACAAATACATTTGAAAGATAGCTTAGGGATTTCCTATTCAAGAATTTACAAGTTGAAAAGAGTAAGAGAACACTGACAGAAGGGCTACTAGATTACAAGATAGGAAAATATTTACAAAGGATAGCTTCCTTTTTTTTTTTTTTTTTTATTTTTAAAAGCTTTTTATTTTTTGAAAAGCTTGCCAATCAGGGCAAGGTTTCAATGGGATAGAAACACTATATGAGAGTGCTTGATGATGCATAAGAAGAATAAATTTATCCAATACATGACATTGTTGTACCAAAGGTCACTTGAACATAAGTCTCTTGAGCTAGTATTGGTTTCCAACTAATATACTGAATATGCATTTGAAAACATTCAAATGAAACCTTGGTACATGCATTAAAGGTAAATGTTGAAATTCATTTGCATGCATTAAGAATACATAAGCATTTGAAGGATAGCTTAGGGATTTCCCATTCAAGAGTCCCTTTTCAAGTTAAAAAGTGTAAAGCAAGAGTACACTTATAAAAAAAGAGCTATTGGATTACAAGATAGGAAAATATTTACAAAGGATAGGATTTTGTTCTAGGAGGACTTCCTCCTAGAACAATTTTTAAGGTTTGTAAAAATT
This sequence comes from Rhizophora mangle, assembly GCA_037832345.1. Taxonomy (NCBI): domain Eukaryota; kingdom Viridiplantae; phylum Streptophyta; class Magnoliopsida; order Malpighiales; family Rhizophoraceae; genus Rhizophora; species Rhizophora mangle. The sequence continues at coordinate 133,034 of JBAPLJ010001661.1, read as the reverse complement.
ATTTTTTTGAGGAAAAAATTTTCTAAAAGATTCTTTTTTTTTAAATTAAAAAAAAAAAAGGCTTGCCTAATGCTTGATAGGTGAGGCCTTTTATAGATGTTTGGGCCTCAGATGCTTGAAGCTTGATATGATAATTGGAGCTTTAAGACAAAGTTACTTTTAGTGAAAAGCAAATGCTTTTGATTTTTGAAAAGTATATTCTTTTACTTTTACTTTTGTTTTTTACCCTTAATAAAATCATTTCACCTTTGTTTTTTGCCATTGTCATTATGGTTGATATGGATAAGGCCAAAAACATCTTCATTTGGATTATGATTTAGAAAAGGATCATATGATGATGGCGAGTTGGACTTAGCTTCATCTATGGCTTGTTAAGCCTATTAGAGAATATTTGTCAATATAGTTAGATATTCCTGCTTAGTTTTGGCTTTAGCTAAGAGGGCACTTGTATGTGTCTTTTGTTAAAGGAATTGAGAGGCGCTTACTTTAATAGTGTTGGACTATTAGGGATTTGTAAAAAACCACTGTAATACACCATGCTTATGAGCTCTCTACTCCCTAATCAAAAGTTCTCATGCACAAATCCAAGGTAGCTTGAAAATATAATAAAATTGTAATAATTGAGGAAAAGAAGCTTAGGTAATTTAGGGTTGGAATTTTGATTGGAAGATATTGAAATGATTTTAGACGTTGGACCAAACCAATTCCACCAATGGTTAAACCAAAGAGGAAAGGTAATGGTGGCTTAGGTTTCCCAAAAAAAAAAACATCCAAGAATGCTTGTAGGATTGATTTTGGTAATATAAAGCATTAAACCATGCCTATTTGGAATCCTCATAGTTGAATTTGGGAAGGAAACTTGAGGACATAGTAATGCTAGCTTGAAATTTTTGATAGAGGTTTGGTGATTTAGGGCAATTTAAGGGTTGAAGGACCTAAATAATTTGAGCCGTTAAGTGGGTAATTTGGCTTGGATCAATGGGTGGTAATGGTGCTTGATTTTGATTGATCCAAATTTGATCAATATAGTTTTATAAAATGATCTAGGCTTTTGTGAATCCTAGGGTTTATAAAACCAGTATAAAGAAAACATTTGTTGGCAATAATCCAAGGGTTGGTGTCAAAGAATCCTTTTTTGATCAACTTAATGTTTGAAAAGAAGGCTTGATAAGGCAAAACTTTTTTTAAAGTTGCTTAAAAATTGCCTGGGAAAAAAACAATTTATAGAGGAGTATTTAAAACAATTACCTCTTTGCCTTTTGAAATTAATTTTGAGAAAGGGGCCAACGAGACTATAACCACCTTATTTGAGAGAGGGGGCCAAGTGATACCTTAACCACCTCTTTGCTTGTTGCTTGATTGGTGTTCTTACCTAAAGAAACACCAGTCCTTGTTTCAAGCTTGATCTACTTCAAAGAAGTAGGCTTTGATGATACTAGATAGTCTAATAGAGATGCTAACTAGGTTTTAAGTGGTTAATGAGCTTCTAGTGGTAAGGGTTGTTTTAGTTTTGGGACTAATATTTGAATGGGAGAATGAATGGTAAGAGCTTAAAGAGTTTGAAGGTTTTTTTTTTTGGGCTAATGCTTCTGCTTTGAACATTTGAGCCCATGTTTTGACTGGCATGATTAAAGATTTGGAGAGAGGATTTGTGGTCTTTTTTCAAGGCATTGTGGCAATAGAGAGCCCTATAAGAATTCTATTGTAAGAAAATCAGGCAAAGAATTTGAACTACCTTCACATACTTATTAATGCTTAAATTTGCTTGCCAACAAGCAAAAATCTATTTTGATAGAAGGTTTTGACCATCTTTTTGTAAAGTGTATTTTGTAGCTTAATTGTCAATGTGGAGTAAAAACTTTTGATTAAGCAAACCATTTTGAAATTTGGAGATGCACAAAATAATTGCTAAAATTTTATTTTTTAATAATATTGTTGTTAACAGTCATTCTAATGCTTAGAGGTAAAACCGATAAGTTCTTGTTTACCATTGATTTATTTAAGTATCCCACCAAGCTTAAAAAGAACTTGGTTCTTTCTATACCCAATTTGATGACTCTTTTTATCACAAAGAGATGTCCAAATGTAGGAAGTCTCCTAAGCTCATTAGAAAACCTTCCTACCCTTAAGCCCAAAGCCTTTAAAATATGTCCATTAAAAGCCATAAAAATAAACCAAATGGCCCAAAGCCCAAACATTTCCAAGCACCTTAATAATTTGCTTTAGATGTGGCCAACTCAGACACATAGCCCCTTACTATAAAATATAGAGGAAAGTTCAAGGCCTTCAATTGCCCAAACCAATTTATGAACAAATCCAAAACTTGTTCATCAGCTCCTTTGATTCTAACTCTTCGTTGGATGAAGAACAAGCACTCCAACTATATGAACTTGCCACCTCATCTACTTCAAAGAATGAGAAATAGGTGAGTATTCTCACTAAAATCTAGGAATTCATCCTAGAATTGATTGATTCTATGGATGACCTACAAACCAAAACTTAATATCTTCATAATCTTCTAACTTAAGCACCATTAAGCTTTACTCAACATCCTCTAGCCCAACAAACCAAAAAAACTATGTAATCTTACCAGCATACTCAAGTGGTTTGACTAACCTAAACCTAAGCCTCTTGCTCTTCAAGAACTTCAATAAGAAGTTCATCAACTCAAGCTAGAAATCAAAGAACTCAAGGAATAGAGATCAGTAGATAATAATAAGCTATTGCAATCTCTTCTTCACTAGTCTTTGTGGGATCCTTGTGAACCAAGCCTTGGTCAAGCTAATCCATCAACAAACCAAGATTGTAATCTTAACCTATCTGCCCTAGTTCAAGCTGATTTTTTGTATTTATTGACAAAAATCATAACCCACAAATGACTCATTAATATTACCATTCAAATTCATGATTACAAGCTAACCACTATACCTTTGTTAGATACTAGTGTAGACTTGAACTAAATCCAAGAAGGCCTTATCCCAACTAAATACTACAAGAAAATCTTGGAAGGACTCAAATCTACAAGCAACCATTCCCTCCCAATCTTGTATAAGCTCTTCTACACTAGTATTTGCCATTTAGGTATTACTATCAAAACTTCTTTTGTTTTGATAAAAAACCATCAAGCAAAAGGTTATCTAAGGTACACCCTTCTTTAACCTTATCTAGCCATTTCAAGTCATACACCCAATAATAACCACTACTATCCTTGGTCAAACACTTTATTTTCAATTCATCTATAAGCCTTAAGTTAGAAACCTCAATCTTCTAAAAGATATATCAATTCGAGAATTTGTAGAACTCAATTTACTTCTCAAGACCAAAACATCTCATCTTCACCATCTCTAAGATGAGATCAATTTCAAAAACTTGAACACCAATTAACACAACCAATTCTACAAACAAAAATCCAATCCTTTTGAAACTACATCAAAACCATTATTGGTTTTGAAGTTTCCAAATTCCTTTTGGCATTGCAAGTAACATATGGTACATTTTTCCATATGCTAAGCACTTTCATTAGTGCCAAATCCCTATTAAAGCACATGTAATTCAAATGCATTCACAGTTAGTGGAATATTACAAACAAAAATTCCAAGCTTGACTTGCCTAAGGTATCATCTAGCCTAATAAGTCACCTTAGAGTTGTGCAGCATTCTACATCAAAAAGAATGCTAAAATAGAATGTGACACTCCTAGGTTAGCTATCAATTACAAAGCCCATAAATCAAGCCTTGGAATGGATCAAGTATCCAATTCCAAATCAAAATGACCTCCTCCAACACTTTTTTAAGGCATTAGTCTTTTCTAAGTTTGATCTAAAATTTGGATTCTAGTAGATTCAAATAAAGGAGGTAAATTGATAGAAAAATATTTTCATTGTACCCCTTAACCAATATGAATAAAATGTAATGCCATTCAAACTAAAAAATGTACCCTTTGAGTTCTAAAGGATCATGAATGTGATTTATTCTCACTACTCTCAATTTATAGTTGTCTATATTAATGATATCTTAGTATTTTCATCTAATATAAATCAACACTTTAAGCACTTGACCATCTTTATAGAGGTCACTTGCAAGCATGGCCTAGCTGTTTCCAAACTAAAATTAGTCATGTTTAAACTAGGATTAGATTCCTTGGTCATTATATCTATCGAGGTACACTCATCCCTATAGAATGATCAATCTATTTTGTTGATAAATTTTCTAATTGGCTTACTGACAAATCTCAACTCCAAAGGTTTTTAAGAAGTCTTAATTATGTCATAGACTTCTAACCCAAGCTCAATCCAATTTGCAAGCCTTTACATGATAAACTAAAGAAAATTCCAATTCCTTGGTCTCTCAAACATATAACCATAGTTCAACCATTAAGCAACAAGTCAAGGAACTTCCTTGTTTGCACATTTGTGATCTAGACCTACCTAAGATAGTTAAGACAGATGCCTTAAAAATAGGTTATGGTGGGATCCTCGAGAAAATCAATGGTAATCAAGAATAACTTGTTCATTTTACCTTCAAGCATTGGAATGACTATCAACAACTGTATTCTATAATCAAAAAAGAAATTTTAGCATTTATTTTGTACATCTCCAAATTTCAAAATGAATTTTACAATCAAAAGTTTATGAATTTGACATTAAAATATATTTGCAAAAGGATGTTCAAAACCTTGCATTAAAATAAATTTTTGCCTATTGGCAAGCAATTCAAGCATTTTCGAATTTGACATCGAGTTTATGAAGGGTAGTTCAAATTCTTTGCATGATTTTTTTACAAGAGAATTCTTATAGGGCTCTTTGCCACCTTAATGCCTTGAAAATAGTCCACCAAGCCTCCCTTCAAATTTTCAATCAAGCCACACACAACATGGGCTTAAATCTTTGAAGAAGAAGCATTAGCCCACAAAAAACCTTTAAACTCTTCAAGCTCCCACCATTCATCCTCCCACTTAAATATCAGTCCTAAAACTAAATTAACCCTTTTGAGCTTACCACCAAAAGCTCATCAAGCACTCAAAACTTGGTTAGCCTCTTTACCAAACTATTTAGTATCATCAAAGCAATTTTTAGATACCCCTTTACAAATTATTTTCCTAAGCAATTTTCAAGCAACTTCAAAAAAGATTTTGCCTTATATTATCAATCCCTCTTTTCAAAATATTGAGTTGATTGAAAGAGGATTCTTTGACACCAACCCTTGGGTTTTTGTCAACAAAATGTTTTCTTCAAACTAGTTTTACAAGCCTTGGGATTCATAGAAGCCCATATCATTTTATGAAACTATACTAATCGAAACTAAATTAGTCAAAGTCAAGCACATTACCACCCATATGATCCAAGCCAATTACCCACTCAAATATTTAAATTATTCAAGTCCTTCAACCCTCAAATTAGCTTAAATCACTAAACCACTATCAAAAATTTCAAGCCAACATTATTGAGTCCTTAAGTTTCCTTCCTAAATTCAACTACATAGACTACAAATAGGCATGGTTTGATACTTTCTATTACAAAAATCAATCCTACGAGCATTTCTAGATTTTTTTTTGGGAAACCAAAGCCACCATTACCTTTCCTCTCTAGTTTAACCATTGGTGGAACCAGTTTAGTCCAATGTTTGAAATCTTTTCAGATTCAATTCAAGAAGGTTTCAATATCTTCCACTAAAAAATTCTAGCTCTAAATTACTTTACTTTCATTTCCTCAATTATTACAATTGTGTTATATTTTCAAGCTACTTTGGATTTGTGTATGAGAACTTCAGATTAAGGATGATCCTTTCATAAGGACTTTAGTTCTTTGCCAAATCTACAAAGGTCAAAATTGGGCAACAATTTTCTACTACTTAATAGCAGAAAGCTCACAAGCATGGTGCCTTGCATTGGTTTTCTACAAATCCCCAATAGTCCATCACCATTAAAGCAAGCACTTCTCAATTCCCCCAACAAAAGACACATACAAGTGCCCTCCTAGCTGGAGCCAAAACCAAGCAAAAATATTTAACTATATTGACAAATATTCTCCAACAAGCTTAACAGGTCATGGATGAAGCTAAGTCCAACTCTTCATCATCATATGATCCTTTTCATAATCATGATCTAGATGAAGATGTTTTTGGCCCATCCACATCAAGTATAAAGAAAAAGGCAAAAAGCAAAGGTGAAATGCTTTTACCAAGGGTAAAAGGACAAAAGTAGAAGGAATATCTACTTTTACGTAAAGTTGAAGTAAAAAAACATCTATTTTTTTGAAAAGTAAAAGAATCTACTTTTTGAAAAAAAAAAGTATTTGCATTTCACTAAAATTAACTTTATCTTCAAGCTTTAAGCATCCAAGGCCTAAGCATCTAGAAGAGGCCTCATTAATCAAGCAATAGACAAGCTTTTTTTCCTTTTTTTTTATTTTTTTGAATAGAAAAACAAAGCTTTTCAAAAACTTTTCCTTCAAGAGTAAATTTTACAAACCTTAGAAAATGTTTTAGGAGGAAGTCCTCTTAGAATAGAATCCTATCCTTTGTAAATATTTTCATATCCTATAATCCATTAGCTCTTCTATAAACAACTAAACACTTCATCATCTATAATGCTATCATCATGAAAATAAGGTTTTTGATGAAAGAAAGACAAGGATACTAGAGTTGCATGTTAAAAATGTTGATATAAACTCTTAACTATATTGAAATTTGAAGATGATTGCCTTAGGTTGTGTATTTGATGTCACTTTCCTAAGGAAAAATTCACAACCACTAATTTGCAATAAAGGTTTATGTGAATTCCCTTATAGAATAAAATGAAACACACTTAATTGTAGGTTGCATTACTAAAATCAAACCTTTAAACACTTGGAAAATTTTCAAAAATGCTCTCTAGCATATCTATAATATTTCAGTAGCAATGTTATAGACAAAAGGATCCTTGATATAATAATGGAGGAACCAAGAGAAGAAAGAAAATTTTTTGATCTCTTGAGCAGATGATGGGCCCTTGGTATTTATAGACATGGTGGCAACTATTTGTCAATAAAAACCTTTGATCTAGCATTTAACATCTTGACTATTCATTAAATGGTCATGAGTTTACATGCTAAGGATAGAAATTTTCTTTATTTGTTGTCATTTATTGTGAAATGACATATAAAGCAATTAGTTGATAACTTTTCTTTATTTTAGTCTAGTGGTCATAACCTTTAGTTGCAACTCATAAGTCTTGGGTTCAAAACTCATCAAACACTATTTTTAGTTATTTACTAAAGTCATATTTATTACTCAAAAGACATAATAAATAATTGTTTAAGGGTAATTGGACTAATGGTTATGTCCTTTGGCACCATACACCCCTTTTAGGTTCAAATCATAAGAGGCACAACCTATCACATTTCTTTCCTTTTATTTTGAAAACTCCAACAATTCACACATGATGTTACAACATTACACTTCTCTTTTAGATAATTGACACATTAAAAGGTCATTGTGTCCCTAACCTTTTCCTAAATGCTTTAAAGCTAAGCCCTTTAGCTTAATGGAATAGCCTAAACATTTCACATTCATATACGCAGATTGGGGCCCTCACTATAAGACACCCTTTAAAGTCTGTTAAGAGTGTCAATCACTCATCCTTCTAATTTTACTACTAAAACCAAACACTATATAACCTTGGGATGGAAATAAAAATTAATTATAATGCTTCAATCATGCTTTGACTCATTAAACTTGAGTTAAGTTTTCATCATGAGTTATTTGTATTTTAGGGCTTGAGACCATACCACTTGATGTCATTTGTTAATCCTTTTATTAAAGGATCATCCATTCTTTGACTTGATTTACAAAATCAATCATGATCAAGTCTCTCATTTAGCTATGTCTAAGTCCAATTTGTCTAGACTTACTATTATATACTTGACTATATGCTCTTACTAGAGTTATAATACTATTACATTGTGTATAAATTGGGGATGTTAGCTTTTACAATAAAGGAATCTCATAAAGAAAATTCCTTAATAATTCTACTTCTTTATTTGCTAAAGCCAATGTTACAAATTTTGCAACCATAGTGGAGTCTATTATGCTAGTTTGTTTCTTAAAACCCCAAGAAATTGCACAACCACTAAGTGTGAAATCCATTCATTGGTAAAAGTGTGACCCTCTTTATTAGTGATCTAACTAGCATATGAATATCCTTCTATAATAAAAGGATAGCTAGTATGACTCAAGTCATAATTCTTTATATTCTTTAGGTACTTTAGGATTCTATTTACTCTATGCCAATGCATGTCACTTGGATTACTTGTGTACCTACTCACTTTGCCATCTACATAGGCTATGTCTAGCCTTGTACATGTCATTACATACATTAGACAACCTATCACCTTGGCACATTCCAATTGTGATATTGGACTTCCAACATTTTTGGTAAAATTCTTGTTGGGATCAAATGGGAGAGATGCTTGCATATAATCTGTGTGATTAAATTTATTGAGAACCTTAATAATGTAATGTGATTGAGAAAGCTTTATGCTCTTTTGGTCTTGCAAGATTTTAATTCCAAGGATGACATTTGCCTCACCCATATCTTTCATATCAAAATTACTAAACAAAAACATTTTGGTAAATTTAACTTCTTTTAAGTTAGTCCCAAAGACTAACATGTCATTAGAATACAAATAAATAATTACACCTTTTGCTTCTTTAAACTTACTATAGACACATTTATTTGATTCATTAATCTCAAATCCATTGGTAAGTATCACTTGATTAAATTTTTGGTGTCATTGCTTAAGTGCTTGTTTTAGTCTAGACAAGAACATAATCGATTTACAGACCTTTTCCTCTTGATTAAGTGCAATAAATCTCTTAGGTTGCTCCATATATGCTTCTTATAATTCACCATTTAACAATGATGTTTTCACATCCATTTGATAAAATACTAGATTATGAATTGAGGCAGATGTAATGAGTAGCTTGATTAAGGTAATTTTATGTAATAAAATAACTGACACCATGTTTTTGTGTAAAGCCTTTTGCAACTAGCCTAACTTTGCACTTGTCAATGGTTCCATTAACCTTCATTTTCTTTGTGAAAATCCATTTACATCTAATTGGCTTTGAACCATGTGGGAGATCTACTAAGTTCCAAGTGTTACCCATAATGGAATCCAATTCATCATTTGTTACTTACTTCCAAAACATGGCATCTTGTGATTTCCTCACTTCACTAAATGTCTTAAGATCATCTTCAATATTAAAGCAATATGAAATTTGATTACTCACTAATTCTATTGTTCCTTCTACTAGGAACATAAAGTAATTAGAACCAAAAGTCTTTGCTTTCTTTGCTCTTTTGCTTCTACAAAGTTCAATGACTTCATCATTTTCATTTCCTTTTGCCATTACATCATTTTCCTTAATAAGGACTTGTTTTTGTTCTAAAATTTTAGGAATGGAGATGTACCTATGTTCATAAAAAATAACTCCCCTCAATTCTATGAATGTGTCGACAAATATAAAGTTATTAGGCTTTATGACCATAAATTGATATGCCTTGCTCTTATGAGCATATCCCAAGAAGATACACATAACTCCTCTTTCACCTAACTTTTTTTCCTTTTAGGTTCAAGAACTCTAACAATTTCTCTATAGCCCCAAAGTCTTAGGTAATTAAGGTTTGGCTTCCTTTAATTCCACAATTCATATGGGGTTGTTTTGTTCCTTTTTGTTTGAACTCTATTCAAAATGTGGCATGTTGTAAGCAATGTTTCTCCCTAAAATCCATGACTTCAGCTAGAATTTGACCTCATGGCCTTAACCATTTCCATCAATGTTTGATTTTTGCAATCTACAACACCATTCTATTATGGTGTGTAAGGAGCAATTGTCTAATGAATAATTCCCAAGGACTTAAAGAATATAGTGTCATAATATTCTCTTCCTCCATCAAATCGTAAGCATTTAATAATAGATTCACATTGTAATTTAACTTTAGATTTATAAACTTTAAATCTTTCAATAACTTTATTTTTAATTTATAATAAGTAAACATGACAATATCTAGAGTAATCATCAATAAATGTCACAAAGCATCTTTTTTCTCCTAGTGTTTGCGTGTTATGCAAAACACATATGTCACTATGAATTAATTCTAACATACTTAAATATCTTTTAATACTTATAAATGCACTTCTAGTTATTTTTGTTAACATACAAAGTGTACATTTATCTTTAAATGCATCAAAATGTGGCAATAACTCCAATTTAACCATATCATATCTTTAAAATTTTTATGTCTTTAACTATTTTGCCATAAAGAAGCATGTTCAATAGTATAAGTAAAAACATTACTATTATTATTTGTAACAATATTAAGTTTGAACATCCCATCACAAAAAGGTAACCCTTTCCCATAAACACACCTCCTTTAGAGAAGACAAAGTTATTAGTCTTAAATACAAGTTTAAACCCATATGTGTTCGAAAGACAACCTTAAACCAAAAATTTTTCAAACTTCTAAAACATAAATTACATTAATAAGAGTAATGACTCTCCTAGAAGTGAACTGTAATTCTACTTCCCTAATTCCTATAACAAAAACTACAGTAAAATTTTCCATGTACACAATGACTCCATTAATTATTGGTTTCAATCCTCTTAAGAGACTTTTATTCTTGTAAACATGTTGAGTAGCCCCAAAATCAATCCACCATGTAATGTCATCTTTTATCAAATTGATCTTCATGATCATAGTAACCATCTTTTCATTTGTTGCTTCAGAAGACACCTACTTTTCCTTTTGCTTCATAAACATACGACACTTAAATTTGTAGTGTCCTGGCAAAATTGACATTTTTCATTTCCCATTTGCTTTTAATGTTGATTTTTGTCACCATTGGATTGATTTGTCCTTTTACAGGACTTGCTTTATTGTCCTTCCTTGATTACATGCACTTTTGAAACATGAGAGCCCTTCTCTTTGTTTCCTTCTTGCATGTGAAATTCTTTTTTTACATAAAGTTAGGTTGTAAGCTTTTCAAAAGAAATATCATTTTTTTGTGCTTAAGGGTTCTCTTAAATTCTTTCCATAAAGGAGGCAACTTGTTTATTATTGAACTCATAATAATGGTTTCATCCATAGACACCTTGTGTTATGAAACATGATTAAGTATTCTTTCAATCTCAGCAGATTGCTCCATTATTGGTCTACCATCAATCATTTTATAACTATTGAATTTAGAAACAAGAAATTTATTACTTGTTGCATCCTTTTGCATGTATTTCGTCTCTAATTTCTCTCATAATTTCTTTGCAGTTTGAAAATTATAGTAAACATCAAATATTGAATCACTCAAGGTATATAGGATATTTCTCCTACATATCTCATCATTAATTGCCTATTTTTGTCTCTCCTTGGTATCAATAATAGTCCCATTTTTGGGCTTTTCTAGTCTTATAGCGTTCAAAACATAAGCCACTTATAGTGACATTAATAGAAAGTGAACTCTCTTCTATAATTGTATGAAGTTTCCTCCATCAAACCTCTCTAATTTCATGAAATTTAAAGCTAATTCTTTCAACATTACAACTATAGTCAAGAAAATTTGCTTAAGATTATTGATACAAACTCTTGACTATGTTGAAAATTGAAAGATGATTACTCTAAGTCATGTATCTGATGCCACTTTCCTTAAGGAAAAATTTAACCTCACTAATTTGCAAAAGAGATTTATGCAAATTTCCTCACAAGATAAAGTGAAGCACACTTGATTGTAGGTTGCCCTATTGGAATTAAGCCCTTGAGAAGTTAGTGTATTTTTAGAATTGCTATCTAGAATGTCTATAATATTTTTGCAGTAATGTTATAGACAGAAGGATCCTAGATATAATAATGGAGGAACTAAGAGAAGAAAGAAAAATTTTTAAATCTCTTGAACAAATGATGGGTCATTGGTATTTATAAATGTGGTGACCATCAATGGACACTTTTAGTTTGGTGGTTAACATTTTGATCATTCATTGAATGGTTATGAGTTTGAATGCTAAGGAGATAACTTTTCTTTATTTTATATCATTTATTATGAAACAACATATAAAGTAATTAGTTGATAACTAACATGTAATAATCATTTAGTTAAGTAGTGATAACTTTTAGTTGTAACTCATAGGTCCTGAGTTCAAAACCCATCAAACACTATTTTTAGTTATTTAATAAAGTCATGTTTATTACTTAGTGGACACAAAAAAAAATTCTTTGAAGGTAATTGGACTATTGGTTGTGTCCTTTGGCACCATACACCCATCCTAGGTTCAAATCATAGGAGGCACAACCTATCACATTTCTTTTTTTTTATTTATTTTGAATACACCAACAAGATATGAGGTTTTTGATGTTATATTACTACAAGAATGTCATTTTATGACTTTTGTCCAAATTGATTGATAATGTTAGTATATTTTTTATAATTTCTAATAATCTAGGGTATAAGGTATAATTATACCTTATATTTTATACCAAGGTTTTCTTTTCATTTATTCTCCTTATAGGCCTATAGTTGAATTCCTATCTTCAATTATCCATCATAATCACCATCAAAATTTTAGTATATTAACTAATATTGAAATCAAATCATTGAAAGATAAAGAGAATACAAATAATTAACAAGTTGGTTGAATAATTAATAAACTTAAGATAACAAAAAAAAAGTTATTATTTTCAAATTTGGAGGAAAATTAAATAACTTGATATTTTTGATATTCTAATTTTCCTAACAAAAGGAATGGTCCCATCAAATACATTTATTGATCTCATTTTCCATTAATTTTATTTTTGAAAAAAATTAACTATTAAAATTAAAATTAAGTATACTTTAAATTACTTGGCTTTTTATTTAGATTAACTATAATAATTCCATCTTGCATTCTTGTATTAAAAGTCAAAATCCAAGTCAAATGGCAAATGGAGCCTTTTGGATTTTGATGAAGAACAAGCACTTTCCAAATCAACATCTAGTTATGGCCTCATCATTTGATCGCTATGCCTCCAATCGATGAGTTTTTGTCAAATATCTATTATTGGTCTATGTCATATTGCACACACATTTTTGTTTTAAAATCTTTGTTAATTGATGTATTATTGAATATAATTAATGTCGATGACTAAATTTTGTTGAAGAGAGGCACTAATTAGGAAGCAAAACAAAGGTCTTCCATTTAAGTTCTTAGTTCCTCTCATTTATTATCTTGTTCTTCCTCAAAGTAAACTCTCCCACAAATTTTTATGATTCTTTTTTTTTAAAAAAAATTTCATTTTATGGATGGTTCACTAATGGGAATTGAATTTTGACTCTTTAATGATAAAGTTTTGTAGGTGGTAGTAATGTTTCAATTTGACTCTCACTGCACTATAAGCCTAAATGTTTATGAATGTGTTGGCCAGTGCATTTGCTCATGGCTTTTATTTGGTGTATTCTTTTTCAAACTTGTTGATTGTTCTTCCATTTTTTTTTGATTGATTTATTTAGTTATTGTTAAAATGCAATTTTTGATTCTAATTCTTTTCACTAAATTTGTTAACCATATTGTCAATGGTTAAGCAATCATATCAACTACTCCCGGTGCCTTTGTTTTGGTTTAGACTTTTCTTGGGCTATTGGAGTATCAATTTGCTTTTCTATTAGGGATGTATGAAAATAAATTTGAATCATAAATTCATGTTTTTTATTTGAAGGACAAGCATGTGTGAAAGGTTAGTAGTTGCAACTGAAGTGAATGTTATGGACACAATGCCTATGCCTACAAGTCATTTGAGAATATGCCTTCTTATGTGCAAAATGGTGTTTTTTTAGCATAATTATTGTGATTTTTGAGATAAAAATGATTAAATTATTGTAAAGAAATTTGAATTAATGGAGTAAAATGAAGAAGAGGGGTTTGGCGTTGAATTTTTTAGATTTCCCATTAAATGATTAAACTTATAGTACCCTTTTGTTTGAGCCTTAACTAACTAAAACTAGTACTTGCTACTTTACTTAAGTTATGTTCAAGAGAGAATTCAAGGGAACTATCAAAACTTTTTTGGTTGTTTAATCAATTTTAAAGATGTGGACATTTTACACAAAGAGCATATAAGTAGGTAGGGAGTCTAACTTTGACACTTAGATAATAGTGTATTTGTGTGCCTAAATCTGAAACATTTATATTACTAAGTTGATACTAAGCTAGAGAATCCACTTTTTTATATCATTTTTACTTGGTGCCAACAAATATAAGCTTTGATTGTTATGTTTTCTAGCAACCAGCATCACTAGAGATGGAAATTTTTTTAAATTTGTTGCATCATTGTTGTATAGATTATATTCTTATAATTTAGTATTAAAAATTTTAGTCCACTCCATAATCTTCTGTTAAGTTAGTTTCCTTTGTCTCTTTTGGTTCTTTGCCCCATTGAGTTGGTGTTTATGATTTATGAAGCACATGACTATTAGAAAGTTGTGTTTGGTATTTCTTGCCATGTAAAAGCATGGCTAGTTGCACAAATGCAAAAGATTGATGTTAACATCTAGACTAAGGGTATCTTAACAAGAAATTAGGCATAACTCCAAAAAATAATAATAATAATAATGGAGCAAATTTCAAGTATTTGTTGATTTCCTTTTTGATAATTTGAAATGTTATGATAGAAAATGGAAGAGAAAATTAACTTAAGATACATTCTTTATTAATTTTGTTTCTTTGTGTCAGTCTCATCTTAGTTATAAGTTATTCATCCTCATCATCCTTTCTACCAGTGAATACAGACATGGGAACTTTTTGGTTGGTTTTATAACATTCGTTCTACTCAACTTCAAAGTTTGTAGCTTTGGAAGGATTTTATCGTTGTTTCTATGCCTTTTATGTAGAAAGGTAATCTAGAAAATTAAGTGAGGGACCTAGTGGACCTTCTAACCTATATCTTACATGACAAAAATGTAGTGGCAGCCAATTATGAGAAAACGAAACATGTTTTCATTATTTTTTTCCCCTTTTAATACATTTTTCTTTCTTATTTGAATGGTCTTATAGACAATCTCTTTGAGGATGATATTTCTCCAACTTGTATTCTACAAATAGTGTTGCTTTTCCTTAGCAAACATGTTTAGTAAAGCAAATTTTTATGACATTGAGAGCAAGTAAAGTGGTTAAGAAGTCTATTGCATCTCTTATATGACTTACTTTCATTTTTATGAGTCATAGATGATGTTGCCATGAGTAGCTTAGGAAAAAATTGGATTATATTGTATTTTAAATTTTGGCTTTGACAATAATGCTTGTATCTAAAATTGTTTTTTACAGGAGTTAATCTATTATGGAAAAATGAGCTAACTACCTTTGTAAGAGTATGAAACCAATACTTCCAATTCATCTAATCCATTTTGTTTATTATCTAGAATTTAATTTTTTTAAAATTAAACTAGATGAAAACAAAAATATTATCCTTTTTTTTGAGTTATTTAATATAAGCATATTTTCTCTCTTTGTCCTTTTTTCCCCATAAATCATATACCCTTCAAAAAATCGAAACCTTTTCAAAAATGTCTAAGCTCTTAATTATTAGAACACAAATAAGCATATTCTTAGTGCATATGTCAAAAAGGCTAGAAATTAACTAAGATCCTAATAATTCTAGAGGTATCTTGAATTGCTTTTGACTCTATTACATCATCAAGATCATTTTTGTCTCAACTAGAAAAGTTTGAACTAGAAATACAATTGAAATCAATATTAGTTGAGCCATATGTTATGTTTGATGCACATTCATTCCAAATCTTGGTCATCTAATTGCAAAAATGTCAAAATATTAAATTATTTGTCTTATCTTTATCATCATCCATTACTACCTATAGCAATGGCAACAACTAGACTGGATAGATGCTAAAAACAACAAAGCCAATGCAATAACAAACTTGACATTAATGGCTAATTTGCTATTAGTTAGGTTAATATAACTTTAATTAATTGAATATATAAAAATAAAATATAGTAAAAAATAACTTAAAATAAAATAAAATGAAACATCACTAATTGATATCATGAAATGATATTGGGTATTATATTGTCTACCTAAACTTTCATAATAACTGGATATATACACAATCAATGTTATTAATAAGGTGGACATAAGTTATAGTTAAATTTTAGCATCTCTTACAAATTTTACAATAAAAAAAAATGTCATCATATTTGACCAACAAAACACATTAATGATGCCCTATGAAGGAAAGAACTAAATTATATTACAATGTTGGAAAAAAAAATAAAGAGAGAAGAAAAATGAAAAAGGAAAATAATGTATTGATGAGGTGATGGTCCATGAGAATCAGCTTAGGAAGCGTCATATTATACATATGTTTTTGTTTTAAAATCTTTGTTGATTGATGTATTATTGATTAAAAATAATGTCTGTGTTTGAATTTTGTTGGAGAGAGTTGCCCATTAGGAAGCAAAACAAAGGTGCCCTATTCAAGTTTTGTGTTCCTTTCATTTATGTTCATGTTTTCCCTCTAACTAAATTCCTTAGCTTTTTTTTTTTGGTGATTTTCTTTTTCTTTCATTCTCTAGACTCTTCATTACATGTATTTTAAATTTTGATTATCCAATGTTTGGCATTTGTGGGTGATTATAGTGTTTAAGTTTAACTTGCATTGTGCCATAAACTTGTTTTAAGGGATCAATTGTTTACCGTTGTGTTGGTTGGCTTATTTGCTCATGGCTTTTACTTGGTGTATCCCTTTTCAAACTAGCTACTTGTTCTATTATTTTGTTGATTAATTTATTTATTTATTAAATGTGATTTCTAAATCTAATGCTTTTCAATTCAATTATAAGTTAACTAATTAATTCAAAAAAAATAATTTTTTATTTATCATATAATATAATAGGTAAAAATATACATATATTAATTATTATTCATTTTTTATATATTAATTTAAATATAAAGTATATAATTTTTTATTTTGTATACTAATTTTTATCTTATTATTAAATTTTAGTTATATATTTATTTGTTAATTTATAATAGATAAAAAAATTATTATTTAATATATATTTTTTATATATTAATTTGAATGAAAATTTTATAAATATATAATACATATTACATATATTTATATTATTTATAAGATTGTATACAAAAAATATGTGTGTATGTGTGTGTAAAATTTTTAAAATATCACAAATATTTAAAATAAAAATAGATTATTACAAATATATAATAAATAAGCTAAATTTAATATTAACTACATATGTGAAAATAAAACAAAATGTATGTAAATTAAATTTATTATTTATTTCCATGATACATAAAAAAATGATGTGCACATAAGATGTGTGTATACTTATGTGTATATATATTCATAGTAGAATAATAAATTTATTTTATTATTTTTTTCACAAAAAAATTCATAAGATTTATAATTAAAATAGTAAAAATTATACCTTTTGGTATATAAAAATCAATTCTTCAAATATTATAATCTTTTATTTTAATTTTTTATGTTTTCTTGAAAAAAGAAAAGGTCAAAATGATTTATTTTTTGAACTTAGTCAAAATTGAAAATCAATATGATAAAATATTGCAATGATAATTACAAATTTTGACATATATTGTAAAGTTTACAATTGAAAGAAATGATGCTTGATTGGTTATCAAAAATGATGCATTATTTGTGTAAACGAGATGAGAAATGGGTTAATGTAGTGAAATTTTTTAACCTATGGATGGTATCTTAGGCATTACTACATTTTACATGTTCAATTTTCCCATCAACATCAAGTAAAATATGCTCATATAGTGGCCAAGTCAAACCTTTAGTGTTCAAATAGCAAACATATTACACATAGTTAAACAAAACAAAATTTAATATTTATCCAAATATTTGAATTTAATTGAAAATGTGATGTCATAAATTATAAAATGTTATCATCATCATGATTTGAAACTAATCAAGGGACAAAAGTAACAAAACTATTAAGTATAAGAGTGAAGTACTTTTATAATATTATAAAGTGATAAGTTTCCTTCTTATATTCTCACTTTATAAGCTTTATAGCCTTATTAGCTGACACAACAAAAAGTTTCACGTACAATGATCTTTTCAATTTTTCAAACACAACAATTTCATGTTTCCTACTATAAACAAATAAGCATTCATGATTATAAATAGGCCTTTTATAAATAGTTGCAACGACCATTTTCTCCTTTTTATTTTTCTTAAGCTACCCAAGACATGTGTTAACCCTTTTCTTCTCTCTATTTCTCTAATACAACACTTATAGTTTTTCTAGCATAACAACTACAATTTTTTTGGCATAATATATTAATTTTGGTGATTATAAATAAGCAACAACCCTTCTCTCCTTCCATTTTTTCGTAAGCTCTCTGTCTTCTACTAATAAAACTTTTTCTCTCCATCTAGCCATGGATTCAATTATTTAGCCATAACTGATTTCGAGGTGGAGGAGAGTAATAGCCACTATGCTAAATGTTATTTTACATAGACAACTTTATTGTTGTTGAAATTTTCCAATTTTTCTCAAAACTTTTTCCCTCACCTCCAATTTCCCAAGAATTGGCAGATCACAAGAATTACATGTACCATCTTCCTTATCCTCAATAACAAACTTGACATTAACAACTAATCTATTATTACTTAGGTCAATAAATTTTTAATTAATTGAATATATAAAAATAAAATATGAGAAATACTTAAAATAAAATGTATCAAATTGATATCATAAAATGAAATTGGGCATTATATTCTCTACCTAAACTTTCATAATAATCATATTTATATACAATTAATATTATTAATAAGGTAGGCATAAGTTATAGTTAAATAATTAATCATGTCAACATCTGGAATAGAAGTATCACCCACAGTTTTTGTCATGAAAATTTTTCATAATCATAATTACAGTTTTGGCATCTCTTACAAAGCTTACAATTGAAAGAAATGTCATCAGATCAGACCAATGAAACATATCGGTGAAGCCCTAAGAAGGAAATAATTAAACTATATTACAACATTGAAAAATAAAAATGAGAAGCAAAATGAAAATGGAAAAAAAATGTACTAATAAGATGATGGCCCATGAGAACTAACCAAGAAAGTGTCATATTACATATATGTTTTTGCTTCAAAATATTTGTTAATTAATGTATTATTGATTGGAAATAATGTTTGTGTTTGAATTTTGTTGAAGAGAGTTGCCTATTAGGAAGCAAATCAAAAGTGCCCCATTCAAGTTCTAGGTTCCTCTCATTTATGTTCCTATTTTTCCTTTGAATAAATTCCCCACCACTTTTTTTCTTTTTGTGATTATTTTTTTCTTTCATTCACTAGACTATTCACTACATGTGTTTTGAATTTTGATTATCCAATGTTTGGCTTTTATGGGTGATTATAGTGTTTCAATTCAAATCTCACTATACAATAGACCTATTTTGAGGGATTGATTGTTTACAACTATGTTGGTTGACTCATTTGCTCATGACTTTTACTTAGTGTATCCTTTTTCCAACTTGTTGCTTGCTTTATTATTTTATTGATTTATTTATTTTATTTTAAAATGTGATTTATAATTCTAAT
The DNA here is from genome assembly GCA_037832345.1 of Rhizophora mangle. Classification (NCBI taxonomy): domain Eukaryota; kingdom Viridiplantae; phylum Streptophyta; class Magnoliopsida; order Malpighiales; family Rhizophoraceae; genus Rhizophora; species Rhizophora mangle. The sequence continues at coordinate 113,419 of JBAPLJ010001661.1, read as the reverse complement.
ACTTTTCACTAAGGTTTTTTTTTTTTTACCATATTGTCAATTGTTGAGCAATTATATTAGCTATTCTTGGTGCCTTAGTTATGGGTTAGACTTCTCTTAGGCTATAGGGAGTATCATTTTTTTTTTTTTTGTTAAGGATGTATAAAAATTAGTTTAGATAAAAAAAGATCATGTTTTTCATTGGAAGGATAAATGGGTGAATGGTTAGTAGTTGCAACTAAAGTAATTGTTACAAACATGATGCCCATGCATAAAAGTAATTAAAAAGAATAATTGTTATAAGTAGTTTGAGAATATGCTTTTATATGTGCAAAATGATGTTGATTTTAGAATGATTCTTGTGATTGCTAAGTTGAAAAGAATTGAATTATGATAAAAGAGTTTGCATCAATAGGGTAAGAGGAAAAGGAGATTTGACATTGAATTTTAGAGAAATCCCATTAACTAATGTTAATTATAATGCATGTCATACACAATGCATGTAATTTGAAGATGCATGGAAGGAGCTTTTAGATTTGAACTCCTCTACTGGCTAATCCATCACTATGCTACAAGAAAAGTTAGCAACTTTGAACAATCAAACACTATTAAAAGGCCATGCTCATTTTAAGTAATAATAGTTGTTTATCTATTGTTAAAACCTATATATATAATCCCATATACATATAATACACATGTACCTCCTCCATGTTCACGTTAGTAGGCCATAGCTTAGGTTGAATTCATTAAAATTAAGAATTTTATTGTTAAAGAATTATTATCCAACTCGAATGTAACTTAATAAACTTAGATACAAAATTGGAATTTTATTTTATAAGGTTCAAGGTTAAAAAAGTATTATAGACACATTTACACAAGTTGCTTTTATAGTAAACCATGAAATTAAAATTTCACCTTTATTTCCATCATTGTAAAAATTATAATTTAAATAACAATTCTTAATGCAACCAATTACTTTTTTTTCATATTAAAATTACTTGGTTTGTTTTTGTAAATTATCAAGATTAGTACTTAAGTAGAATTTTTGTCTTTTTTGACTTTTACCTATAGGGAAAGGAACAAATGTAGTAAATATATAATTGTAGTTATAATATGGAGTTGCACTATTGTAGAGGAAAGTTCACATAAGAAGGGTGCCTCATGAAAATAAATTAGGTGGGCCCATTGTAATCTTTTAATGACTACAGGCCATCAAATCAATGGTTTTCAACTCTCAAGTCTAGTAACTTTGTTAGGTGGGCTTTGAACTTAGAGATGAGTGTGTAGTGCAATGGGCCTAGTCTTCACCTAGTTGGTCTCCTCAATTATGGACTTGTAGTGCTTATTTAGTTATTTATTATTTTGACTCACTTTTTTTTTTTTGGTGAATCAAAATAACACACCATAAAAAAATACCTTATTTTTTATTTTATTTTTTAATTTTATTGTATTGAATTATTTTTAACTCATTTAAAAAAAAGAGTTAAAATAAATTTCCCCTTAAACTTAATTAGGCATAGTTTGTGCTGAAAAGTCTTTTAACCATGATAGAATATATAACCAATGAAAAGCAAAAAAAGGATATATATTTGCCCCAAGTAAATCTTCACAATTTACCATCTCATTTTGTTTTGAGTTGTAATTACTTGAAAATAGTTATCATGTTTTACTACAAAAGAATCTATACACATCTACAATTATAGGCATCAAGCTAATTAATCAACCTAGATAAGTTTAAGGTTAATTTTAGTAAAAATATTGAGCCAAGTATTAAATGTGGAGTGGCTATTGGTTCTATCATCATATGGTAGATTATAAGATAAGGTAGTTAGGTCCACCCACTTGTATAAGGAAATTAAAGAAGGTATGAATATCCTTGGTGAATATGTGGGGAAAAAAACTCAAAGGGTGGAAAGAAAAATGTCTATCTTGCATTGTAGGGGAAGTTTGTGTTAGGTCAATACCAACATATACAATGTGTGTTGTTCATCATTACAACATTAATTAGATAATTTGTATCCCATCATGGGTTACAATTGGGTAAATGTGAAGATGAATATAAGTTGCTAACTTGCTGTCATTTGCTAAAATTGCAACATGTGGTCATATTATTAGGAACATGCAAAAAAGAAAGGAAAATGATAAAAAAGTGTCACTATAAAAAATAATAAAAAATGAAATTTAAAAAAAAATGTGAGAGAGAAAAGACAAGTTTCTAACCCTTTTTTTCATATAAAGTGAAAGGACAAAAAGTGGTAACAAAAGGATGAGAAATTTTTTTTTTAGGCCATGATTTGAATTCTTACCAAATAGTATGACCAAAGATGTTATGATCGCATGACATATCCAAGTGTAAGTCATTAATATCTTCTTTTCAAGAGATCATTAAGGGTTTTTGGTTTTTTTTTTTCCTGTGCCCTTTGTAAGAAGTTGTCATCTCTCTAACCCAAAGCTTTTCTTTTCCCCATCCTCTCCCTTAAAATCCACCTTATTCCCCTCTTTAACTCAATTGTAAAAGATAGTGCCTTAACTCTTGACAAATAACAATCCCTACCTTTCTCACTTATTCTTCCCACTTGCAATCCTAACCTAAAAATAAAGGAAAGAGACCCATTATTTGTACATGTTATTCTAGTCATTAATTAGCATGAATTTTTTATTCTAATCCTCAATTAACATGAATGTTTAGCATGGAATTCTTATTCTCATCCCTAGTTAACATGAACATGCAAAGTAGTAATATATTGACCTTTGTTTCTCTTATAACAATAATTAGATGACAATAATTTTTTTAATACATTTGTTTAAACTCAATGTTTCTGTTTAAGAATCTAAACTAATAACTCAAAAGTTGACCTACCAATACAATAGAAAGCATGACTACAATGGTCAGCCAATGAATTATTTTCTAATTTTGGACAATGTATGCAAGGTTAGACCTCATCAGCAAAATAAGGCAAATTCAAATAAAAGTGCAACCTATAATCTATAATCTATAATGTGATTATTGCATATTGTTTACTAGTTAATAATATGAGGTGGAGAATATGTATCTAAGACTTCAACATTTTAATAACCAAAGTAATTGGGATCAATGTTCCCTCAATCACCCTAACATCTAACATTTCCATTGCACGTAATTGTTGTAACTCATAAGTTGCATCACTCTTAATTACATGTGCCAACAACAATTATGAAGTTGAGACAAATAAGTTTGTGTATTTTGTTTTTATATAATATGGTGACACCAAATAGGAAATTGATAGAAATTCCTAATGCTACATAGTAGCCTACATTAAAAAAAAAAATTGGTTGAGATGGGCTTGCCATGACCTTGTGCACTTTTGAAATTATTTAGTAATATATATATATATATATTGCATGCAAAATACATCAAAATTGTAATTTTTTTACATTTAAATCAAAATTTTAATTTTTTATTAAATAAATTTATACAAGAATGAAAAAGTTATTAAAATAGAGTAAAATTGAGATTCGACACATCAAATCCAAGAGTGTGTTCAATCTTTTATTCATGTTTTTCCTCCTTTAAATATATTGAGTAAAGAAAGGTTTTTTTTAATTTTTTTTAAAAAAAGAGGTTTAAAGTTGAATTAAGGCTAAACTTGATTGAAATTATATTGTCAAAGACGAAAAAGAAGGCCTATTGTTTTGACCTACTTATATGTGGACCTTGCATTTTCATTGTTTAACTGATTACCATGATGAGTAATCTCTAAGAAGCCATAGCAACTATGTGCCAAATGGATGGAAAAAATACAACAAATGGCCACAATGAAATTAAGAAGGGAATTATCTTAAAAGAAAAGGAAGCAAAGACAATAAAGCCATAGCAAAGAGTCCATTCATGATAATAACAATAGAAGTTGACTTTAGGGAGGGGTTGGGGTCATCACTGTGGCATTCTAATTTAAACTCCAAAGCAAAAATCCCAACCATCCATCAACATTAAAATCCACTTTTGTGCTCCTTGGAGGGCTCTAATTACCTTTGTCCTAGATGGGGCCTTGTTAGGTTGGTAAGTTCCTAAAATTAGGACATTATGCTTTTGAAATCACCCTACATTGTGTGGACATGTTGGCAAAAGCTCTAAGACTAACCCCACTCTTAGTTGAAACCATGTGGATATACCTCATGGGAGTGAACAATGCACCAATGTCACATTGAGTGCCTAAGAAGGCCTATTGGAAGTGGTTTGAATCGACATCCATAAGGACAATTCCAATGGCATGATTGAGGGTGAGGAGGGGCTAAACTAATGATAGCTGAAGGAGGGTGTCTATCCGGTTCCTAAGACACATGTAAGTGAGTGTTTGATCTTGTCAAGTACATGGTCATTGATATTCACTTGTGGTCATGGGCCAAAACTTTGGAGTTCTCTACAACCATAAACCATAGTACATGTTGACATATAGCCATTAAATTTGCATAAATTGTGTTTGTAATTGTACCAATTGGTGTGGTAAAAAGATACATTTTGTTTTTGTAGTGTCTAACCTAGTATCAATGTCCATAAAATGATTGCAAGACAAATGCATGATTACAATTTTTGGTCGACATATCTAAAACTCTCACTTAGACAAGCTCATTTAATCTAATTTGTCTATGGCCGATTGTGTCGAGTAAAGTTGCATACAATCACCACACTTGTAACCATTTTTAGACAGCAAAGTTGGAGGCCCACTAGATTTCTAATAAGAGATCATAGTACCTAACATTAAAGTATAAATAATTTTTGTTTTTGGGCTCCCATGGGTTAGTCAAGTTCTATTTAGCCCTAAATGATTTCTAGAGAGCATTATGGGCATGGCCTTTTTGACTTGGCTTGTACATGGGCGAATTTTGCAAAATTCAATTTAGTCACATCCAACATATTATTTAGCGTAGACCTTTGAATTTACATTTCCATTAGCCTAAAAGGGGTCTTGACAAGACTTTGGTTCGAATATTAACAAGTTGTTAATAATGTATATATATTGACAATTTTTTTTTTAAAATTATTATTTGAATAAAAAAAAATTACTTATTACTTTAAGTTACCCTTTATTATTTTTAGTTTCATTGACTTATTACCTTGCATTGTAGTTTTAATTTTCAATGAAAGTTAGTTCTTTATTTTTCATTTAGATTAAACTATTTCCTCACTATATTCTAAAACTTATATTTAAAAAAATCATATCAAGTTAAAAAATACAAATTATTCTTGTTTTTAATTTTCAAATTAAGAGGAAAATTAAATAACATGATATTTTTATTAGTTCGATTTTCACAACAAAAAGGGAAGTTCTCATCAAATACATGTACTACTAATCACATTTGTCATTATTTTTTTTGAAAAATAAAATAACTATTAAATTTAGGTATGAGTTAAATTAGTTGGTTTTAAATATGTAGAATGTATTTAATTTGAACAAATTTAAAATTAACATATTCTATAATGAGACATTATGAGTAAGTTGAAGGTTCAAATTTTAAATGTCACCTTTAAATGTTATGTTTAATGATCATTAAATTGTGCTTAATAAATACATTATATTTAATATTAGCTCTAATGTTTACAACTTGCATTGTTTTAGTAAAGTCAAAATCTTGCTCGAATGGCAAAAGGACCCTTTAGATTAGGAAAAAGGACAATCAATTTCCAAATACACACATGACCTCACTGTTTGATCTCTTAAGCTCCAATTGACGAGTTTTCTTCAAATATCTATTCTAGGTCATTGTATTATAGATATGTTGTATTTCAAAATCTTTGTTAATTAATGTATTACTATTTAGAATTAATATCTTTGCCTAAATTTTGTTGAAGAGATGCTCATGTTAGGAAGTAAGGCAAAGGTCAAGATATACAAGGAAAAAATTTAAGTGTTTGTTAATTTCACTAATAAAATTTGATCAAAAGGACATAATTTTATTTGATTAAAATAAAAATGATGCATTTTTATAATTTTAGTTAAAAAAATTTAAGTGTATTTGAAATCATGTCATGTTGACTAAATTCTGTTAGTCATATTAACAAAATCATAGCATAAAGTTTCAATTGCCAAAATAAGAAATTATAAGAATATTAGAGTACAATTTAAAACCATGAAGAGGTAGATTGTAAAAGAGACAAACCATTATAAAATGCATTTAACCCTAAGAAAAATAAAAAATTAGATGTGAAAAAATATAGAATTTATGGATATTAGCTAATGACTAATAATCTAGTAATTTTTAAGGTGTGTGGTCTATGTTTACAAGATCAATACTTGAACTCCTTTCAAGGCCAGATTTTAATTAGACCTCATGAGTTTAAAACTTCAAAGAGGCTAGGTCCCATAGCTTTAATAGATAAGGCCACAAAATTTAGAATTAAATGCATTTTACCTCTTTTGCAATTTATCCCAATGTGATTAAATTTACTCCCTAAAACTCTTATGGTTTGTTTTGACAATTAAGACTCTATGTTACAATTACAATTTTGTTAATCTTACTAATAGAATTTGGTTAATGTATTGCAAATTGACTGCCATTGCTACTGTTATGAGAAATAAGGGATGAACCTTTCTCATGGACATTTGTATTTCATAACCTTTCATCATTCATCTTTGAAAACTTGAAGCAACCTTACCAAGGATTGATACTCTTAAAATCAACTATGTTGCTTGGTATTATGGATAATTCTTTTGATAGTACGCAAGGATAGTGAGCTTGTGATATTTAAAAGATATGATCTATCACTGGGAAAGATGTTTCCTTATTTCAAAAGCTAAGCAAAGCTATAAAGAGCTAAGAGGTCTTCTCATAGATAGTTCTCCAAATATTATGTAAGGAATCCTTCTTTGCTTTTCTTTAGTCTCAAATTGATTGATGTTAAGTGTGCAAAACCTTCTCAAGTGATCTCATGAGTTATGGTCATCATTTTAATTTTTAAATTTTTTTATATTTTCTTTTCTTTTTTACACATACAATTGTAAGGAGATTGATATGTCGTCTATTGAAAATTAACATGTTATTATTATGCAAATATTATTATGTCAATTTGAATACTATTATTATGTATAATAAAAAAATTTAAACTCAAATCAATATAAAAAAATAATGAATTCCTATCTAAGGTACTACATCAAATTATCAAATTAATGTGTTAATGCAAGTCATAAAGAAAGAGACGATTTTTATTAAACTTGATGAGCCACATAGAAGGACAAAATAGAAACTTGATTAAAAAGTTGAATGGAAACAATTGGCTATGACATTGTTAAAAGGAACAATGAATATTTTAACATAGATATGCATATAAGGAAGGATGCATTATTTAATATAAATAGCTTAAAAAACAAGATAGTATATCTCCTCTATATCAATGATATCAATTTTAATCACGAAAATTCTCTTGAAATTGCCACTCATAATATTTGACGGTTTTTTTATCAGGAATATTCTTCAAATAAAAAGCATTATCCCTTACAAACCAAGTGCAATTGTGGAACACATAATAATAAACAAATCATCATCATATATTTTATTCCAAAAGATCTTGTAATTACCACTGTGATTGTTGCCCCATCCAAAAGTGCACCAAAATAAGGTGGACCTCAAAATGTTCTCTCTAAAAGAGAAGTTATAGTCTTGATTGGCAAATAATGTATGTTCTCCTAAATCAACATTTGAAAACTTGCAATGAAGATGAAGAATACCCTTACTTAACTAATTAACAATGTGAATCATATACCTCAGATATGAATCAAGTCTAGCTATACATGAATTAAGGCTCAAACTTAAAACAAAAAGAAAAACTATGAGACTTTTAAAGCATGTCATAATTTTTGAGGCATTACTTTTCTTAAGGTCTATACATTTTTATAGCTTGGAATACTTGTAATAATATGTAGATTCATTTAGGGCTTATTGAATAGGTTATATATTCTAGTTTTTCATCTAATAAAACACCTATGGTCCATTTCCATTTTTTAAGCAAGAAAAATAAATAAATAAATAAAACACTTCTCTAATAAAATAAAGTTGAAAAAAACCTCAAAATGGGGCTTTTCCATATGCTTCCAAAGACTTACTCTTTTCATCTCTTTCTTTATTTTACTCTTTCTTTCTTAGCCACTCATTGTCTCTACACATCCTTGTCACCTTCTCCTTCCCTTTTTTTTCCCTCCCCTTTTTCTTTATCCTTGTGTCTTGGTGTCTCACCCTCTCTCTTTAGTCCTTTGTCATATCTCATAGTGTTCCTCCTCAAAATTCAATTTTCTTTTGTTTTTGATAGAAAAAGATTAATTAATTGATAAATATCTGAAATTAAATCAAGACTTTGCTTTTTGTTTTGTTTTTTCTTATGAGTTGTTTCTCCTCATTCAAGTTCCCATTGGATGTAGCCACAATTAAGGATCTAGTTCAATTGCATGTGATACTTTATTATACCAACTAGCTTATTTTTTGTTTAGAATTAGAATTTTCATTTATTTTCTTCCTCTCTTAAGGTTGATCTTGTACTTGAATCCTTATCAAACATCCATCACAATCAACATCATAATTTAAATATATAATCAAATAATTGAAATAAAGGAAAAAAAATTAACAAACTAGTCAACAAAAGCATGGATAAGTGGAATAATTGATGAACTTATTCATAAAGTGGACTATGATGATGACTTTCAATGCTTCTTCCTCGAACTTGGTCTTGTAAAAATTTTTGTCATGGGCATTAACCCAAGGACTCAAAGCTTTTGCAACCATTTGGTTAAAAAGAGACCCTCACTATTAACATAAAGGAAAATGGATGTATCAGAACACAATATTAGCCTTTCTTAAAAATTCTTATAATAGTTAGTCATTTGGCTGGAATTGATTGTCTAGTGCAGTTGTAGTGGATTTGTTGATGGTTGGTCCTAGAAAGCTTGATCATTTGTTTTATTATTTCATGGTATTTGGCCTATTTTTTGTGGCTGTGGGAGTGTGTATGAGGGAGAATTTTTTTTTTAAAAAATTTATTTTCACTTTTTTTAAAAGAGCCAAATTAATTCACATATTAAAAATAAAGAAAAAGTGATATGCAATTTTTTTTGCAAAAAAAAAATCAAATAGTGGGAATTGATTTCTTCTCAAGCAATCAGTTCTCATCTTCAATATATATATTTTTTTAATATTTTGAGAGAATCTTTTATTTTTAATTTTATGTCACTACTTTAAAGTTACTAAATTACTTCCATCTCAAGGCTTTTATAATTTAATTCTTATTTGAATTTTCTTCTATTGTATTTACCAAAGTTCTCCTATTTAAGAGATTGAATCTTGTAGAAAAATCTAAAATTCTCCTATTAGAATGATCTTAATCATTGACCCTTCATATTTAAAGACATAAAATTACAACTTCAAAATGGAATTTCAAAGAAAAAAATTAAACAAATCTATTACTATAATTCATCAAACCCTAAATGTGTAAAACATGATTTTTTGTAAAATAAAATTAGATATAATAAAAATCAAGTGATGTAGTTGTAACATTATTAGGTTGTTTATATAAAAAGTTAGATATTAAATAGTTAAAATTAATATAAAATGAAAATAATTTTATTTCATTTTTAACTTTAATTGTTAAGATTAAAAATTTAACTTTTCAACTATTAAACAACATAATTAATAGCAAAAGAATTATCATTAATTATTAAAGTGAATCAAAATTTTCTTTCTAATTCAAATTTAGCTTATAAAAATTTTGGTGTATTTATTAGTCTTCTTAAGTTTAGCAAATAAATTGATTAAAATAATTAAATTTTTATCATTTGTTAATTTTACATATTTGATAAATTTGATCATAATAAATTGTTCATAATTTATTTGTCTTTTATTTGTCTTGTAATCCTATGATGGATGCATTTTGTGTGAACATGAGTGCAAAAATTTGTTAGCATCATTAATTAATTTAGGTAAATTAAAATTTTCAACTAAATAGCTTTTATAACAAAAGTTTGTAATAAACTTAAGTGAAGTTTACCTTGGTTCAAATAGCTATTCAAATTGAATCTTTTTTTCTTTGCTCCAAATAGTTAACTTAAGTGACTTTTGACTTCATTTAACATGTAGTTGGTATTACATATATATAGACAAATTGTTTTTTGAAAATATATTTTTTTCATAAAAAATTATTTATTACCTTCGTTACTATGACTTTTATTTTGACTTAACACCTTGTATTGTGGTTTCAATTTTCAATGAATGTTAGTTGTCTATTCTTCATTTAGATTAAATTATTTCCTTATGACACTATGAAAACTTATATTCAAAGATTTTTTTTTATCAAATTAGATAATAAAAAATGTTCTTGTTTTCAATTTTCAAATTTGAACAAAAATTAAATAACTTGATATTTTTGTTAGTCTAATTTTCACAACAAAAAGAGAAGTTATCTTCAAATGAATATACTATTAATCTCTTTGTCCATTAAGTAATTTTTTGAAAAATAAAATACTATTAAAATTAGGTATGAGTTAAATTAGTTGGGTTTAAGTATATGGAATATAGTTATTTTGAAGAAATTTAAAATAAATACATTCTATATTGGGTCATTTTTTATACATAAGTCTTGAATTCAAATATTAAATTTCATTGCCAAATTTTAAGTTTAGTAACTACTAAATTATACCTAATAATTACATTCTACATAAGATTAGTAATAATATTTACATCTTAAATTATTTTAGTAAAGTTGAAATCCAACTTGAATGGCAAATAGTTGCTTTATTATCTAATCCCTATGACTCCAATTGGTGAGTTTTTTTCAAATATCTATTGTGGGTTGTTATATTATATGCATGTTCTTTTTTAGAATTTTTTATGATTATTGTATTATCATTTAGAAATAATATTTGTGTATGAATTTTGTTGAAAAAAAAGCTCTTATTAGGAAGTAAAACAAAGGTTAGGTTAAATTAAAAAAAGTCTTAAATTTTTATAAATTTTAATAATTGAGTCCTAAACTTTCTTATTTTTTTATTTAAATTTTATACCTTTAATATTTATTCTAAATTCATCTTTTTAAAACAAAAATTAGTTAAACCATTAGAAATTTCTTAATTACTTTTTGTAAAAAATGATAAATTTGAAACAATGTAAAACAAAAAAGATTTATATGAAAATGTGAAAAAAGTAAAATTTTAATTATAAAAATTTATAAAGGTTTAAAACTAATTTTTTTCATATTCCAACAAAGTTCCTCCATTTAGGTTCTTAGTTCCTCATTTATGCTCTTCTTCTTCCTCGGAGTAAACTGCCCCACCAATTTTTGTAATTCCTTTATTTTTCCTTCATTCTTTGGATGATTCACTAGATGAATTTTTATTTTTGATAGTTTCCAATCTTTGACTTTTGTAAGTGACTGTAACGTTTCAATTGGACTCTCAGTCATAGACCTATTTGAGAGATTGATTGTTTACAACTTTATTAACTAGCATATTTGCTCATAACTTTTACTTGGTGTATTTTTTTTTCAAATTTTTTATTTGTTTGTTTATTTTGTAGACTTACAAAAAGGTAATAATAATTTTTTGACTTAATTACTTAATTAAATAATAAGTTGAAAAAGATTAAAAGAGAATTAAAGTTAGATTAAGAAATATTTTTGACTTGGTATTTCAATTTATTAATTAAATGTCCATGTTAATTTTATAACTTAATTGGCCAATTTAATTGGGTAACAAAGCTTGAAAGATAGGATTACACATCTACAAAAACGTAAAGTCAGATTTTGTCATGCAATCAATAGTTTGATTTCATCGCTGCACTGTTTCCCATATATTCATCACCAAAATTAAGGGTTGTCATGTGTCAGCCTACCATTTACTTTTCTTCCCATTTTCTTTTGTACGTGCCATATTCCGTTGCGTTAACTCGAAAGACCTGCGTGCGTACTTCGCAATGCGCTTGCAGCAACCAAAGCTGGCAACATATATCCCATTATTATTTTTGTTACTATTCATGTAAGTCATGAGTTTGAGTTCTTATGAAGGTAATTTTTATGGTTTCAAGTAATAAAATAATTGATCATTTTATGTAAAAGTCATGAGTTTGAGCCCTTATCAAAGTATTTGATGGAATTAAATATATATTTGATCTTATATAATTATATCAGTGGTTAATAACTCTTGTATTTGATCAAAGTTCTTATTATATTTGATCTTTTTAATTTTTTATATATTAATTTATTTTAAAAGTATATATTTTTTATTTTTATACTAATTTTTCTCATATCACTTTAATTTAATTATAAGTTAACTAATTAATTCAAAAAAATTAATTTTTTATTTATAATATATATATAATAGGTAAAAAAATTTATGTTATTATTTATTTTTGATATATTAATTTGAATAAAAAGTATATAATTTTTTTTATTTTTATACTAATTTTTATCATATTATTAAATTTTAGTTATATGTTGACTTGTTAATTTATAATAGATGAAAAAAAATTATCATTTAATATTTTTTTATATATTAATTTATATGAAAAAATTTACTATATATATTATATATATTACATATATTTATATTATTTATAAAATGTATATATAAAAATTTTTGTGTACATATGTGTATAATTTTTATCATAAATATTTAAAATAAAAATAAATTGTTATATGTTTATAATAAATAAATAAGTTAACACACATACAAGTATATATACATTTCATATCCACATCTTTTTTTATATATTATGTAAATAAATAATATATTTAATTTACATAATTTTTTATATATATTTATATGTGTGTATATAATAGAATAATAAATAAAATAAATAAATAATAAATTTTTTTTCACAAAAAAATTTATAAAATTTATAATCAAAATAATAAAAATTATATTTTTTGATACATAAAATTAATGATATAAATATTATAATCTTTTATTTTAATTTTTTATGTAATCTTAAAAAAAAAAGATTAGTTCATAGCAATTTATTTTTCGAGTTCAACTAAGAATAATAATCAATATCACACAATATTGCGATGACAATTATAAATTTCAACATCTCTCACAAATTTTACAATTGAAAAAAGCTTGTCCAATTTCTCTACCAGCATCCAGTAAAGTACACTTATACAGAGGCCAAGTTGAACCTTTGTTATTTAAATTGCAAACATATTGCACAAATTTAAATGAAACAAAATTTCATATTGATCCAAATATTTGAATTTAATTTAAAATGGTGACAGCATAACATATAAATTGTTAACGTCATCATGATTTAAGATTAATTAAAGGTCAAAAGTAACAAAACTATTAAATATAAAAGTCGACTACATTTATAATATTGTAAAGTGATAAGTTGTCTTCTTATATTCTTACGTCTTAAGCTTGGTAGCCCTATTAGCTAGCATAATAAAATGTTTCACATACAATGCTCCTTTCAAATTTTTGAGCATAACAATGCCACATTTCCTACTACAAACAAATAAGTTGTCATGATTATAAATAGGCCTTTGGTAAATAGGTGTAACAACCATTTTCTCCTCCTTATTTGTCTCAACTACCTAAGAAATGTTTGAGTTTCATGTGCAACAACCCTTTTCTTTTCTCATTTTTTTTGAAATAACACTCACAATTTTTCTAACACAACAACTATAGTTTTTCTAGCACAACATACTAATTTAGGTAATTATACATAGGTAGTAACCCTTCATTCCTTCTGATTTTCGTAAGCTCTCTCTCTTCTTTCCTAATGAAACTTTTTCTCTCCTACCATGTCATGGATTCAATTGTTTAGCCTAGTTGATTCCAAGGTGGAGGAGAATATTAGTCATCATGCTAGCTACTATTTTTACATGGACAACTCTATTATCATTGAAAATTTCCAATTTTTCTCAAAACTTTCCTCACCTCCAATTTCCTTGGAATTGGTAGATTATAAGGATTACATGTACCATCTTACTCATTCTCAAATTTTTTGGACTCTTGTCAAGTTCATTCTACAACTGTTTTGGTTAACTTTAGCCATTAAAGCCTTGTTCGAGTTGATTTTGTCTCTTTTAATCTCTTACCTTATTCACGCGCTGAAACTTAAAGTTGTGGAGAAACCCTCACTTCTTCCATTTGTAGTCATTCTAAAACATGATTCTCTTCTTGTGTTTGCAATGCATACTTCTAGTTTAGATTCAACTAATTGGAAGGTTTTTCTTTACTTTTAATGCTTGTAGCACTATCAATTTGTTTATCTCAAACCCTACCATCATCATTGAGACATTTTGTCTCTAAAATTATTTTCTTCAATCTAAGAATTCATTTCATTTATAACAATGGCATACTAGAAGTATTTGTTATTATTTTGGGTGCTACCATTATTATTATTTCTCATAATTTCTTAGAGATGTTGGATGAGCATGAAGAAAAAAGACAAATGCTAGAGCTATTATGAAACCTTGGTTGTCTATTTAAATTTAACAAGGTGAACATTTTATGGAAAAAACATATAAGTAGGGAGGGAGTCTAATATTGAGATAATAATGTATTTATGTATCTAAAATTTAGCAATTTCAAGTATTGCATTGGTACTAAGCTTGTGGATCCACTCTTGTATATTGTTCTTACGTAATGTCATCCAATAAAAACTTTGTTTGCTATGTTCCAGTGGGAAATTATGAGTTAGTTTAATTACCATCATTAACATAATGTGAAATTGGGCATTATGTTGTCTATCTAAACCTTCATAATAGTTGTATTTATACACAATTAATGTTTTTAAGGTGGGTATAAGTTCTAGTTAAACAATTAAATACTTCAACATCTGCAATGCTTACATTTTAAAGATGAGGTTTTTGATGTTATATTCCATATAAAAGTATCATTTTATGATTTTTGTCCAAGTTGACTAATAATGTTAGTATATTTTTTTATAATTTGTAATAATTTTTGGATGCAAAGTATAATTATGCCTTATATTTTAACCAAAGTTTTCTTTTCTTTTGTTCTCCTTTTGGGGTTGAGAGCCTATAATTGAATTCTTATTATAAAGCATCTATCATAATCACCATCAAAATTTAAATATATTAACTAATATTGAAATTAAATCATTGAAAGATATAGAGAATACAAACAATCAACAAGTGGGTTGAATAACTAACTTATGATAATAAAAAAATATTATTATTTTCAAATTTGGAGGAAAATTAAATAACCTAATATTTTTTACAACTTGATTTTCCCAATGAAAGGAATGGTCCTAACACATACATGTACTAATCACATTTTTCATTAATTTTATTTTGGAAAAAATAAAATAACTATTAAAATTAAAATTTGGTATACTTTAAATTAGCTATCTTTCTATTTAGATTAACTCTAACATTTCCACCCACATTGTTCTATTAAAAGTCAAAATCCAACTTGAATGGTAAACAAGCCCTTTAGATTTGGACAAAGAACAAGCATTTTCCAAATTGATATCCAGTTATGGCCTCATCGTCCAATTGTTATGCCTCTAATCAATGAGTTTTCATCAAATATCTATTATGGGTCTTTGTCATATTACACAATGCTACCATGAGTAACTTAGAAGAAAATTGGATTCTATTGTATTTTAAATTTTGCTTTGAGAATAATGTTTGCATCTAAAATTATTTTGTAAAGGAGTTATTTTATTATGGAAAACTAAGCTAACTACCTTTGCAAGAGCATAAAACCAAAAATTCCAATGCATCCATTCCATTTTGTTTATTACCTAGATTTTTCTTTTTTTAAAAAAAAATAATTAAACTAGATAAAATCAAAAATATTTTCCATTGTTAGGTTACCTAACATAAGCATATTTTCTCTTTATGTCCATCTTTCCTATAAATCTTATACGCTTCAGCAAGAAAAAGAAAAAGCTTTTCAAAAATGTCTAAACTCTTAATTATTCAAACACATAAGCATATTTTTTTGCATACATGAGAAAAGCTTGGAATTACCTAGGTTCCTAATAATTCTAGAGGCATCTTGAATTTTGATTGATTCTAATACATTATTAGGATCATTTTTGTCTTGGCCAAAAAAGTTTGAATTGAAAATACCAATGAAATTAGTATTAGTCAAGCCATATGTTATGTTTGATGCACAATCATTCCAAATCTTAGTCATCTAATTACAAAAATCTAAAAATATTAAATAATTTTTCCTAACATCTTCATAGTCCATTACTACTTGTAGGAGTGGCAAGAATTGGATTGGATAGATGCTAAATATAGCAAAGCCAGCATAATAATGAACTTGACATTAATAGCTAAACTACTATTAGTTATATCAATGCATTTTTAATTAATTGAATACATAAAAATAAAATACGACCAAAAATGCTTAAAATAAAAAAATGAAATATCACTAATTGATATCATGAAATTAAATTGGGCATTATATTGTCAATCTAAACTTTCATAATACCCAGATATATACATAATTAATATTATTAATAAGGTGGACATAAGTTATAGTTAAACAATTAAAACATTAACATTTGCAACATAAGCATCGCCCATAGTTTTAGTCATGAAAATCTTTCATAGTCATAATTACAAATTTTAGTGTCACTTAAAAAGTTTACAATTGAAAAAAATTTCATTGGATCAAAATAATGAAAAACCTAATGAAGCCCCAAAAAGGAAAGAACTAAATTATATTACAATGTTGGAAAAAAAAAGAAAAGAATGATGAAAAAGGAAAAAAATGTACTAAGGAGACAATGGCCCATAAGAATTGACTCGGGCAGTGTCATATTACATGCATGTTTTTACTTTGAAATTTTTGTTGGTTGATGTATTATTGATTAGAATTAATGTTCATGTTTGAATTGTGTTAGATAAAGTCACCCATTAGGAAGCAAAACAAAGGTGCTTGATGCTTTTTAAAGCTTTTTCTTTTTTTTTTTTAAAGCTTACCTAATGCTTGATAAGTGAGGCCTTTTATAGATGCTTGCGCCTTAGATGCTTAAAGCTTGAAGACAAAGTTACTTTCAATGAAAAGCAAACATTTTTACTTTTTGAAAATTAGATTATTTTGCTTTTCAAAAAAATAAAAGCCTTTTACTTTAACTTTGGGTAAAAGTAGAGATTCCTTATACTTTTTTCCTTTTATCCTTGATAAAAGCATTTTACCATTTCTTTTGCCTTTATCTTTATGCTTGATGTTGATGGGACCAAAAGAATCAAGGACAAGGCCCATGGTAGTTGCTTGACTTTATTTGAAGCTTGATTGATAATAGTGGAGAATCTCTAATAATGTTATTAGAGGTCCTTCATAGGCTTGATGCTTGAAATTTGATATGGTGGGTCAAGATTATAATTCTAAGGAGAATCTAATTATGCATTCTTGAACTCAACCAAGAGCTTGGAAAGCATCCTAGAGAATATCTAGCAAGGTCTCCAAAAATCTTTGTTGTGACTAGCTTGTAGTCAAGAGGACACTCAATGAGTTTGGGTTGCTTGGTGGTGGACTACTATGGATGTTTAGAAATCCACTACAGGACAACTTGCTTGTGAGTTCCTATTGCCAAATAATAGGAACCTGTTGCTTTGAAATTTCCTTTTATTGATCAACAAAAGGCTTAAATTCTAGATAATAATTGACTATTATTAAGTAGTAAAAGACTATTATCAAGAATTGGAGTATTGGATTTGGCCAAGATCTAAAATCCTTTAAAAAGGATTATCAAGACTCATGCATAGTCTAGAGGAGCTTATAGATCAACTGACTCTTGACCTAACTTAGTAGCGGACTAACTTTATGACTCATTAGACAAGTTCATTGGACTAATTTTAGTAAACAATACAATTGATGCACTTAATGGAGATGACTGATCAAATAATGTGAAGACTAAATGAATTTAGGCTTAGTGACTGTAATGGATTGCTACTTGGATTCATAATGGATTCATTGACTTTCAAAGAATGTATTAACAAACATAGCAAGGACTTATGGACATAAGTGGACACTTGGATGATCAACAAGACTCTAATGGTGTGGTACATTGGTCTTGGAATTGGATGACTCCTTTGAGTGGGTAGTATGTCACGTTAACTCTATTATGTAGACTGATACAATGAAATGAGGACTCTTGTGGACTATTAACTCTAATACAACAAGGAACTGAGTAAGATGCAACATTAACATGGACTATGCAATGGACTGGTCATGAAACTTGTTTCACAATGGAACACTAGAAAATTTTGAAATTTTTTTTTAATATTGAATTCAACAATTGTTGATGTTGAAGGCTTCTTCATCTTCCATGTGATAAATTGGATGATCCATGGGATATTCTATTATTTTTTATTTTGAAGCATAAAAGTCAAGGAGATATGCCTTTTTTATATTGTAAAGTAGTTGTGCTCAATCTAGGTCAATGTTAACATTTTTGCAAAAAAATCACTAGTAAGTGGTCCTTCTTATTTCATAGTTGTGAGTAGTGTAAGAGGACCAATTCCAATTGTTTGCCTAAATGTAAGCCTACCAGTAGTTAATTGAAGCCACTAATGCTTGCTGCCAACAGGGATAAGAAATTTCTCTTAGAATGCACAATCACTTTCTTCATTGAATGTAAAGGTGATGGATAGTTGGTTGAAATTTTGAAAAGGAAATTTGTTCTAGAGGAGAATTAATGATATCTACAATGATGGTAGTAATGTCACTAGAGTAGTTGCCTATGAAAGTTTCTTGAAAAATTTAACCAAAATGATTGAACTAAGAAGTTTGATAAAGATCACTATTATGAATATGGAGTCTTGCAAGAAGTCCATAGTCATATGTACTTTGGTAATTAAGAGGAAACTAGTTAAGATGAAGAACCACTAATCATAGAATGCTAAAGTCAAGTTAGTGTTGGCAATTTGGAGAAACTAGACTACATTCTTTGCAATGAAACATTGCATTGTAATTCCATGTCCTTTTCCAATATTGATGCAGCCTATTGGGCTTTGAGATTGCGCCTTGTTAAGCTTCTTCAACAATAGTTAATAGTGTTTCAAAAACTCTTATCTTGACTAATTTTATGAGGTGTTTGGAGAGGTCTTTAGAAAAATAGGCAAGTGCCTTTTGCTTTTCTGAGTGGGAAAGTGTAAGACTAGTAAGGGTGAAAAGAAAATTTCCCTAAGGAGGATAATGGAAAAACTATTAGGGAGATTGATGTTGATCTAATGATTTAGGAAAGGTTTGGGTACTAGCATTCTTTTTGTATTTTGAAGGAGGTTGGCATAATTCCAAGGATGGAGAAGGTGTTCAAGTACTAGCATGACTTTTGTATGTTGAAGGAGGTTAGTATTTTTCTAAGGATGGAAGAAAAGTTTGATTATTGACATTTATTTTAAATTGTGGAAAAGAAGTTTGAGCTAGTATATATTTTGGCTAGAGAAGGTGGAGGAATTGGTGCCATAGAGTTTACTCTAAGTAAGGTTTCTTTAAGAATTGAAATTTTAGTACTAAGAGTTTGAAACTATTAAAGTAATGATGAGTGGATTTTTTCAAGGTTTTGATGCTATTGTAGTAAAGAGGAATGGTCTTTCTTAACTTCTTGTTTTTGAGATACTAGAAATGAGGGATGATGGCTTCATAATTAAAACATTTTTGAACATGAGGTGAACAAGGACTATGTGCATTTGAAGAAGAAAAAACACTGACTATGCTAATACTAAACAAATGCAAACTCCCTAAATTGTCTAATATGAGTAGAAAAAACAATGAAAAGACTATTAAGAACTAATAAAGAATATTTCTTACTAACTATATGATTCCAAAGATTATCTAAGATGCTTTAAAGTTCTAGTCCTATCAATTATTTCTAATCTAGTCTAGCGATCTTGAACTTGGAGGGTTCAAAATGATATTCAGATAAACTAATACCCTTATACCTTTGGCAGGTTTGGATGTACTCATGTTTATTAGAACTTTTCATCTAAAACAAATAAAAATAATGAGAACAAAGATATATTGCTAAAGAATATAGCTAAAGAAAGGTAATCCTAATCCTAAAACTTTGTATAGGTCTTATGAGATGTTATAGGAGTTTCAAGGATATGGAAAGTTGATCTTGCATCTGGATTTACACAAGGAGGAATGTTGGAGTTATTGGGACAAACAGGTTTGCTTGAAATGGCTACACTACTTACTGGTTTAGTGATGGTTAGATCAATAGATGAAGAATTGGGTGTAGAATCAAAAGAGTTAATAAATAGGTTATGGACTTGTTCATAGACTAGTTTGGATAATTGGGCTTGGACTTTGTGTATAATTTTATAGCAATGGGCCAAGTGTCCAATTTGTTCACATGTAAAGCAAGTTATTTTGGGAGTATATGGAATTTGGTTATTAGGCTTAAAGTGCTATTTGGGTTGTTTTTGGATTTTTGGAATGAGTTGTATATGGACATATTTTGGAGGTTTAAAGGATGTATTTATGATGGATAGTATGGATATATGGCCTATGGAGGAATTTATGATAGATATTTTACCTACCCTACCAAGATACTAATTTCTAGACATGCATCCTTTATAAGTAAGAATGTTATCATCTGTTACCAAAAATAACTTTCTAATGCTACTAAATAAATTATCTAATTTTATGTTTTCCATGTCACTAATCAAATTGTTCCTAAAGTCTATTATTGAGATGCTTTTTCTATGATGATGTGTTGACTCAAAATGTGAATATGCATCTAGATAAGCCTAAGATTCCTAAAATTTTATAAAGTAGGAGGTTTAAACTATAAAAATGAACTCAATCTAAGAATTAGCTTTCTAAAAATTCTAATTCTTTTATATTATGCAAGTGATTTAACTCAAAAGTACTATCTAATGCAACTAATCTAAGAAAAATGAGATGCAAATTAATGACATTAAAGAGACTTATCCTAATATTCATCCTACTAGGTACTCTCCCATACTATACTTCAATAATTTATAGTTTGGCTAAAAGTTTTTGTATAGATCTCTTCCAAGATATGTTGTTCCTAGTAATGGACTCGAAGGGCTACACATGAATCAAGGATGAAGGTATAGACATAGTAGACATGGTAAATTGGTATAAGGGTATGCCTTTCCTAACTAAGTTGCTATAGGGATTCTCCTACAATGGAGCTTATGAAATAGGGATTTCACCTACTACATCTTAGTGTTGACCAGGTCTCACTGCCTTACCCTTAAGACTTATTTTTTAGACCATACTCATTTGGTTTCCTCCCTTTACATCATGCTCATGCTTGGTTTCTCCCCTTGATAACTAAACATGATAGAACAAACCACTATAACATGAAGACCAAGAATACTATACCTATCTATTTGTCACTCAAAGAATAGGAGATTAGGTGCTGATACCAATTGAGGCTAGGATCTTATGGTATAAAAACTTTGTATGAGAATGCATGATGATGTGTATGAAAGATAAATTTATCTAGTATGTGACATTGTTATACCACCATGGATTTAATTGTTCAGTCCCTACTGATTTTGTGGTGGAGTAGAATAATAGCCAATATGCTAGCTATTATTCTTACATGGACAACTCTATTACTATTGAAAATTTCTAATTTTTATTGGAACTTCTTCCATCACCTTCAATTTTTCTTGAATTGGCATATCATAGGGATTGCATATACCACCTAATTCATTCTCAATTTTTTTTTTTACTCCTGTCAAATTCATGCCACAACCATTTTAGTTGACTTTAGCCATCAAAACCTTGTTTGAGTTGAATCTATCTCTTTTAATCTCCTATGTCATTTATGTGCTGAAACTTCAAGTAGTGGAGAAACCATCACTTTTTCCCTCTGCTCTCACTTTGACACATGATTCTCTTCCCATGCTGGCAATGCACACTTCCATTTCAAATTCAACTAATTTAAAGGTTGTTTTTTGCTTTTTCACACTTGCGACACTATCAATTTGACTGTGTCAAACCTTGTCATCATCGCTAAGATGTTTTTTCCTTAAAATTATTTTCATAGATCCTAGAATTCATTTCTTTTATGACAATGGCATATTAGAAGTATTTGCTATTGTTTTGGGTGCTACCATTATCATTGTTTCTCACAATGTCTTAGAGATGTTGGATGAGTGTGAAGAAAGAAGGCAAATGCTGGAGCCATTAAGAAACCCTAGTTGTCTAGTCAACTTTAATAATGTGGACATTTTTCACAAAGAGGATATAAGTAGGGAGGGCATATGATATTGAGAAAATAATGTAATTATGCATCTCAAATTCAAATTTTTCTCTCCCACCACACCATGGATTTAATTGTTTGGCCCCAGCTGATTTTGAGGTGAAGGAGAGTAATAGCCACTATGCTAGCTATTATTTTTACATGGACAACTCTATTATTATTAAAAAATTTCCAATTTTCATTGGAACTTCTTCCCTCACCGCCAATTTCCCTTGAATTGGCAGATCATAAGGACTACATGTACCATCTGACTCATTCTTAATTTTTTTTTACTCTTGTCAAGTTCATGCTACGACCATTTTGGTTAACTTTAGCCATCAAAACCCTATTTGAGTTGCTTCTATCCCTTCTAATCTCCTACATCATTTATGTGCTAAAACTTTGGATAGTGGAGAGACCATCACTTTTCTCGTATACTCTCACTTTGCACTTGACTCACTTCCCATGTTGGCAATGCACACTTCCAATTCAAATTCAACTGATTTAAAGGTTGTTCTTTATTTTTTCACACTTATGCCTCTATCAATTTGACTGTGTCAAACTTGTCATCATCACTAAAATGTTTTGTCCCTAAAATTATTTTCATAGATCCCAGAGTTCATTTCATTTAAGATAGTGGTGTATTAGAAGTATTTGCTATTATTTTGGGTGCTACCATTATCATTGTTTCTCACATTGTCTTGGAGATGTTGGATGATTGTGAAGAAAGAAGGCAAATATTGGAGCATTGAGAAACCCTAGTTATCTAATCAACTTTAATAATGTGGACATTTTACACAAAGAGTATATAAGTAGGAAGGGAGTATGATATTGAGAAAATGATGTATTTGTGCATCTCAAATTTAACTTGATCTCTCCCACTACACCATGGATTTAATTATTTAGCCTCAACTAGTTTTAAGGTGGAGGAGAATAATAGCCACCATGCTAGCTATTATTCTTACATGAAAAATTCTATTGTTATTGAAAATTTTAAATTCTTATTGGAACTTCTTCCCTCACCTTTAAGTTCCCTTGAATTGACATATTATAGGGATTACATATACCATTTGACTCATTCTTAATTTTTTATTCCTACGCTACAGCCATTTTGGTTGATTTAGCCATTAAAACCCTGTTTGAGTTATGTCTATCCCTTTTAATCTCTTACATCAATTATGTGCTAAAGCTTTGTATAGTGGAGAGACCATCATTATTTCCTTTTGCTCTCACTTTAACACAACTTTCTTCCTGTGATGGCAATGCACACTTCCATTTCAAATTCAGTTAATTCAAAGGTTGTTTGTTGCTTTCTCACACTTCTGGCACTATCAATTTGACTATATCAAACCTTCTCATCATCGCTAAGATACTTTCTCCCTAAAATTATTTTTGTAGATCTCAAAATTCACTTCATTTAAGACAATGGTGTATTAGAAGTATTTGCTTTTGTTTTGGGTGCTACCATTATCATTGCTTCTCATAATGTCTTAGAGATGTTGGATGAATGTGATGAAAGAAGACAAATACTGGAGCCATTAAGAAACCCTAGTTGTCTAATCAAATTTAATAATATGGACATTTTACATAAAGTGGATATAAGTAGGGAGGGAGTATGATATTGAGAAAATGATGTATTTGTGCATCTGAAATTCAACTTGTTCTCTCCTACCACACCATGGATTTAATTGTTTAGCCCCAATTGACTTTGAGGTGGAGGAGAATAATAGCCACCATGCTAACTATTATTGTTACATGGATAACTTTATTGTTTTTGAAAATATCAAATTTTTATTGGAACTTCTTCCCTTGCCTTCATTTTCCCTTGAATTGGTACATCATAAGGATTGCATGTACCATCTGACTCATTCTTAATTATTTTTTATTCTTATCAAATTCATGTCGTAGCCATTTTGGTTGACTTTAGCCATCAAAACCCCATTTGAGTTGATTCCATCACTTTTATTCTCCTACGTCATTTATGTGATGAAACTTTGGATAGTGAAGAGACCATCACTTTTTCCTTTTGCTTTCACTCTGACTCATGACTATCTTCCTGTGTTAGCAATGCGCACTTCCATTTCAAATTCAGCTAATTCAAAGGTTGTTCTTTGCTTTTTCACACTTGTGCCACTATCAACTTGACTATGTCAAACCTTGTCATCATCACTAAGATGTTTTGTCCCTAAAATTATTTTTGTAGATCCTAAAATTCATTTCATTTATGACAATGGTGTATTAGAAGTATTTGCTATTGTTTTGGGTGCTACCATTATCATTGATTCTCGCAAAGTCTTGGCGATGTTGGATGAGTGTGAAGAAAGAAGGCAAATATTAGAGCCATTAAGAAACCTTAGTTATCTAATCAACTTTAATAATATTGACATTTTACACAAAAAGGATATAAGTAGGGAGGGAGTATGATATTGGGAAAATGATGTATTTGTGCATCTCAAATTCAATTTGATCTCTCCCACCACACCATGGATTTAATTGTTTTGCCTCAACTGATTTTGAGGTGGAGGAGAATAATTTCCACCATGATAGCTATTATTCTTACATGGAAAACTTTATTGTTATTGAAAATTTTAAATTCTTAATTGACTTTCTTCCCTCACCTTTAAATTCCCTTGATCTGGCATATCATAGGGATTACATTTACCATCTGACTTATTCTCAATTTTGTTTTAGTCTTATTAAGTTCATGCCACGACCATTTTGGTTGACTTTAGCCATTAAAACCTTATTTGAGTTACTTCTGTCCCTTTTAATCTTCTACATCATTTATGTGCTAAAACTTTGGATAATGGAGAGACCATCACATTTTCCTTTTACTCTCACTTTGACACATAACTCTGTTCCTGTGTTGGCAATTCTCACTTCTATTTCAAATTTAGTTGATTCGAAGGTTGTTCTTTGCTTTTTCGCACACGCGGTTCTATCAATTTGACTGTATCAAACCTTCTCATCATTGCTAAGATGTTTTGTCCCTAAAATTATTTTCATAGATCCCAAAATTTATTTCATTTATGATAATGGTGTATTAAAAGAATTTGCTTTTGTTTTGGGTGTTACCATTATCATTGTTTCTCACAATGTCTTGGAGATGTTAGATGAGTGTAGAGAAAGAAGGCAAATACTGGAGTCATTAATAAACCTTAGTTGTCTAATCAACTTTAATAATGTGGACATTTTACACAAAGAGGATATAAGTAAGAAGGGAGCATGATATAGAGAAAATGATGTATTTGTGCATCTCAAATTCAACTTGTTCTCTCCCACCACACCATGGATTTAATTGTTTAACCCCAACTGATTTTGAGGTGGAGGAGAATAATAGCCACCATGCTAGATACTATTCTTACATGGACAGCTCTATTATTAAGTAAAATATCAAATTTTTATTGGAACTTCTTCCCTCACCTCCAATTTCCCTTGAATTGGCATATTATAGGGATTACACATATCATCTAACTCATTCTTAATTCTTTTTTACTCCTATCAAGTTCATGCCACAGCTATTTTGGTTGACTTTAGCCATTAAAACCCCATTTGAGTTGATTCTATCCCTTTGAATCTCCTACGTCATTTATGTGCTGAAAATTTAGGTAATGGAGAAACCATCACTATTTCCTTTTGCTCTCACTTTGACACATGACTCCTTACCCATGTTGGCAATGCACACTTCCATTTCAAATTCAGCTCATTGAAAGGTTGTTCTTTTCCTTTTCACATTTGTGACACTATTAATTTGATTGTGTCAAACCTTGTTATAATCGCTAAGATGTTTTTTCCTAAAAATTATTTTTGTTGATCCCATAATTTATTTCATTTATGATAGTGGCATATTAAAGTATTTGCTATTGTTTTGGGTGTTACCATTATCATTGTTTCTCTTAATGTCATGGAGATGTTGGATGAGTGTGAAGAAACAAGGCAAATGCTAATGCCATTATGAAACCCTAGTTGTCTAATCAACTTCAATAATGTGGACTTTTTCCATAAAGTGGATATAAGTAAAGAGGAAGTATGATATTGAGATATTAAAGTATTTGTTTATCTCAAATTTAACATTTTCTCTCCCACTGCACCATTGATTTAATTGTTTAGTACTAGCAAATTTTAAGGTGGAGGAAAATATTAGCCATCATGCTAACATTTATTCATACATAGACAACTCTATTGTTACTAAAAATTTCCAATCCTTAATGGAACTTCTTCCCTTGCCTTCAATTTCCCTTGAATGGGCAAATCACAGGGATTACATGTACCATCTAACTCATTCTCAATTTTTTTTTTTTACTCTAGTCAAATTCATGTCATGGCCATTTTTCTTGACTTTAGCCATCAAAATCTTGTTTAAGTTGATTCTATCTCTTTTAATCTCCTACATCATTTATGTGCAAAAACTTTAGGTAGTGAAGAAACCATCACTTTTTCCTTTTGCTCTCACTTTGACACATGATTCTCTTCCCATGTTGGCAATGCACACTTCCATTTCAAATTCAACTAATTTAAAGGTTGTTGTTTGCTTTTTCACACTTGTGACATTAATAATTTGGCTGTGTCAAACCTTATCATCATTGCTAAGATGATTTTTCCCTAAAATTATTTTTGTTGATCTCAGAATTCATTTCTTTTATGACAGTGGCATAATAGAAGTATTTGCTATTGTTTTGGATGCTACCATTATCATTGTTTCTCATAATGTCTTGGAGATGTTGGATGAGTGTGAAGAAAGAAGGCAAATGTTGGAGCCATTAAGAAACCCTAGTTGTCTAATCAACTTTAGCAATGTGGACATTTTACACAAAAAGGATATAAGTATGGATAGAGTATGATATTAAGATAATAATGTATTTATGTATCTTAAATTCAATATTTTCAAGTATTAGGTTAGTACTGATTTTAAGGATCCACACTTGTATATTGTTCTTACTTAATGTCATTTAATAAAAGCTTTTGTTCGCTATGTTTTGTGGGAAATTATGAGTTAGTTTAATTACCATCATCAACATGATGTGAAATTAGGTATTATGTTGTCTATCTAAACTTTCATAATAACTATATTTATACATGATTAATATTTTTTAAGGTACGTATAAGTTTTAATTAAATAAGTAAACATTACAACATCTACAATGCCAACTTTTTGAAAATAAGGTTTTTGATGAGAGGAAGAGAGGGATATAAGAGTTTTAAGGTGAAAATGAGGTTTTTAATGTTATATTTCATACAAGAGTATCATTTTATGATTTTTGTCTAAGTTTAGTAATAATGTTAATATATTTTTTTATAATTTCTAATAATCTCAAATACAAAGTATAATTGTGCCTTATATTTTAAACTATATTTTTCCTTTCATTTTTTCTCCTTTTGGGGTTAATACCCTGTAGTTGATTACCTATCATCAAGAATTTATCATAATCACCATCAAAATTTAAATATATCAACTAATATTAAAATCAAATCATTGAAAGATATAGAGAATACAAACAATTAACAAATGGGTTAAATAACTAACAAACTTATGATAATGGAAAAAAATGTTATTATTTTCAAAATTGGAGGAAAATTGAATAATCTAATAGTTTTGATAGTCTAATTTTTCCAACAAAAGGAATGGTCCCATCAAATACATGTATTAATCACATTTTCCATTAATTTTAATTTTGAAAAAAATAAAATACCTATTAAAATTAAATTTAGGTATACTTTAAATTAGTTGGCTTTTTAATTAGATTAATTGTAATAATTCCAATCAGAATTGTTCTATTAAAAGTCAAAATCCAACTCAAATGGCAAAGAGACCCTTTAAATTTGGACAAAGAACAAGCACTTTCTCAATTGACATCCATTTATGGTCTTATCGTCCAATCGCTATGCCACCAATTAATGAGTTTTTGTCAAATATCTATTGTGGGTCCATGTCATATTACACACATGTTTTTGTTTTAAAATCTTTATTGATTGATGTATTATTGATTAGAATTAATGTCAGTTTTTGAATTTTGTTGAGTAGAGGCATTAGTTGGGAAGCAAAACAAAGGTCTTTCATTCATGTTGTTAGTTCCTCTCATTTATGCTCTTATTCTTCCTTTAAGTGAACTCTCTAACAAGTTTTTATAACTTTTTTTAATCTTTCATTGGATGATTCCCTACATGGGAATTGAATTTTGACTATCCTATGATAAAGTATTATAAGTGGTTGTAATGTTTCCATTCGACTCTTATTGCATAACAGGCCTAAATGTCTACAGTTATGTTGGCTAGCACATTTGCTGATGGCTTTGACTTGGTGTATCCTTATTTGAACTTGTTGCTTATTCTACTATTTTTTGATTGATTTATTTAGTACTTAGGAAAATGTGATTTCTAATTCTAATTCTTTTCACTAAATTTTTTGACCATATTGTCAAAGGTGAGCAAGCATATTAATTGCTCCAAGTGCCTTGGTTTGGACTTTTCTTGGGCTGTTGGAGTATCAATTTGCTTTTCTATTAGGGATGTATTAAAATCAATTTGGATCATAAATTCATGTTTTCAATTGGAAGCATAAGCATGTTTCGATGGTTAACAGTTGCAACTAAAGTAAATGTTATAGAGATGATGGCTATGCCTACAAGTAGTTTGAGAGTATGCTTCCTGTTTGCAAAATGTTTTTGTTTTTAACATAATTTTTGTGATTGCTAAGTTAAAAGGGATGGAATTATTGTAAAAGAATTTGCATTGCTGAGGTAAAATAAAAAGGAGGAATTTGAGGTCAAATTTTGGAGAATTTTGATCAACTAATTAAACTTGTAGTGCCTTTTGGTTTAAGCCCTAACTTGTTGAAATTGGCACTTGTTACATTATTCAAGCTAGCATAGAGAGAGAATCAACGGAACAATCAAAACTTTTTTTTGGTTATCCAATCAATTTCAAAGACATGGACATTTTATATGAAGAGCATATAAGCAGATAGGGAGTCTGACATTGACACTAAGATAATATTGTATTTATGTGCCTAAATTTGAAACATTTTTGGTACTATGTTGATACTGAGCTAGAGGATCCACTCTTTTATATCATTCTGACTTGGTGGCAACAAACATAAGCTTTGCTTGTTATGTTTTCTAGCAAGCTACATCACTGGAGTAGGAAATTTTTCTAAATTTATTGCATGTCAACACTATATAGATTATAATGTTTTAATATTAAAAACTTTAGTCTACTTTATAATTTTCTACTAAGTTAGTTTCCTTTGTTCTTTTGGGCTCTTTGTCCCATTAAGTTGGTGCTTATAATTTATGAGGCACATGACCATTAGAAAGTTGTGATTAGTATTTTATACCATGTAAATGCATGGCTAGTGGCACGAATGCAACTAATTGAACTTAACATCTACAATAATGGTCTTGTCATATCTATATAAGAAATTAGGCATAAATTGAAGAAAAAAAAAGCAATGG
Source organism: Rhizophora mangle (assembly GCA_037832345.1). Classification (NCBI taxonomy): domain Eukaryota; kingdom Viridiplantae; phylum Streptophyta; class Magnoliopsida; order Malpighiales; family Rhizophoraceae; genus Rhizophora; species Rhizophora mangle. The sequence continues at coordinate 83,819 of JBAPLJ010001661.1, read as the reverse complement.
AGCAAATTTCAAGCATTTGCTACTTTCCTTTTTGACAATTGGAAATGTTCCAATAGAATTGGAAGGGAAAATTGACTTAAGATACATCCTTTGTTGATTTTGTTTCTCTATGATGGTCTTAATTTAGGTATGAGTTATTTGTCTCAATCATCCGTTCTTCTAGTAAATATAGATGTGGGAACTTTTTGGTTCATTTTACAACATTTAACTTCACTATTTGTAGCTTTGTAAAGATTTTACCTTTGTTTTTATGTCTTGCATGTGGGAAGTTAGTTTGGAATATTAAGTAAGGGACCTAGTAGACCTTTTAACCATTATCTTACCTGGCAGAAATGTAATGGTAGCCTATTATGAGAAAATGAAAATTTATTATTTTTTCCCCTTTTAATACATTTTCTTTGCTTATTAAGATGGTCTTATAGACAATCTCTTAGAGGATGATATTTCTCCATCCTATGCTCTACAAATACTGTTGCTTTTCCTTGGCAAACATGTTTAACATAACATATCTATATGACATCAAGAGCAAGTTAAAATGTAAAATGGTTGAGAAGTCTATTTGCAACTATTTTGCAACTTACTCTCATTTTTATGAGTCATACATAATGTTGCCATGAGTAGCTTAGAAGAAAATTGGATTGGATTGTATTTTAAAATTTGCTTTGTGAACAAAGCTTGCACCTAAATCTATTTTCTAAAGGAGTTGTTCTATTATGGAAAATTAAGCTAACTACCTTTGCAAGAGAATGAAACAAAAACTTTCAACGTATCTAAACCATTTTGTTTATTGTCTTGGATTTATTTTTTTTTAAAAAAATTAAACTACATAAAATCAAAATTATTTTCCTTTTTTGGGGTTAGCCAAGATAAGCATATTTTCTCTCTTTTTCCATTTATTCCATAAATGTTATATCCTTCAAAAAAGAAATAAAAAAAACTTTTCAAAAATGTAAGAGCTCTTAATTGTTTGAACACAAATAAGCATATTCTCTATACATATGTGAAAAAAAGCTAGGAATTACCTAGGTTTCTCATAATTCTAGAGGCATTTTGAATTTTCATTGACTATGGTACATCATTAGGATCACTTTTGTCTTTGCTAGAAAAGTTTAAAGTGGAAATACAATTGAAATCAATATTAGTCAAGCCATATATTATGTTTCATGTACAATCATTTTAAATCTTAGTCTTCCAGTTACAAAAATCTCAAAATATTACATTATTTGTCCTATCATCTTCATTTTCCACTGTTACCCATAAGAGTAAGGACAACTAGACTAGACAGATGCTAAATATAGGAAGTCCAATGCAATGACAAACTTGGCATTAATAGCTAAACTATTATTGGTTAGGTCAATGCAACTTTAATTAATTGAATACGAAAAAATAAAATATAATAAAAGAACACTTAAAATAAAATAAATTGAAATGTTAATAATTGATATCATGAAATGAAATTGGACATTATATTGTCTATCTAAACTTTCATAATAACTTGATATATACATAATTAATATTATTAATAAGTCGGACATAAGTTATTGTCAAACAATCAAACATGTCAATATCTACAATGCAAACATCACCATGGTTTTTGTCATGAAAATCTTTTATAAACATAATTACAGATTTTAGTATCTCTTACAAAATTTACAATTAAAAGAAACATAATTGGATTAGACCAATGAAACATGTCAATGAAGCCCTAAGAAGGAAAGAACTAAATTATATTAGAACATTGGAAAAAAAAAAGAAAAAAAATGAAAAAGGGAAAAAATGTACTAATGAGACGATGACCCATAAGAATCAACCCAAGGAGTGTCATATCCACACATATGTTTCTATTTTGAAATCTTAGTTGATTGATGCATTATTGATTAGAATTAGTGTTTGTGCTTGTACTTTGTCGAAGAGAGTCACTTGTTAGGAAGTAAATCAAAGGTGCCCTATTCAACGTCTTAGTTCATCTCATTTATTCTCCACTTCTTCCTTTCACTAAATTCCCCACCACTTTTTTTTGGTGCTTATTTTCTTCTTTCATTTTCTAGACTATTCTTTGCCCATATTTTTTTTTTCAAAATTTTGGGTTTTCTACCAAAATTCTTTTTGTATTTAATTTTGTATTTTTGTTGTTATTCGCATAAGTCATGAGTTTAACTCTTTATCAAGGTAGCTTTTACCATTTTTAGGTTTCAAGTAATAAAAGGATCTATCATCCTATGCAAAAGTCATGAAATTGAGTCCTTATCAAAGTATTCGATACAATTAAATGTATATTTTGTCTTATATAGTTGTATGAGTGGTTGGTGACTCTTGTTAGGTAATATAGAGTTTGCTCTTTTGTAAATTCAATATAGTAGCAGAAAATTTTGCAACAACTTAACACAATCCTCCCTAATAGATTTGTGAGTGCTAACCTTATAAAAAAATACATATAAATAAGCGTCACTAGATGAGTCATTGAGTGGAATTTTTTTAAATTGGATTACTTTTGAATCATGTTATATTCAAATTGTTTTTCAGTAGGCTTTAGGTTAATCCAAAAGTTGATAAGTTATTATTTAAGAATTACTATTTTATTCTTGGTCATTTTTATTTCATTTATTTTTAATTTTTATATATTAATTTATTTTAAAAGTTTGTATTTTTTTTATTTTTACACTAATTTTTCTTCTATAACTCCACTTCGATTATAAGTTAACCAATTAATTCAAAAAAATTAATTTTTTATTTATTATATTGTATAATAAGTAAAAAATTTATTATTTATTATTTATTATTTATGTATTAGTTTGAATATAAAGTATATAATTTTTTATTTTTTATATTAATTTTAATCTAATTATTAAGTTTTAGTTATATATCAATTTGTTAATTTATAGAAGACAAAAAAAATTATTATTTAATATGTATTTTTTATATATTAATTTGTATAAAAATTTATAAATATATTATACCTAAACATATATTTATATTATTTATTTGATGTGTATACAAAAATATGTATCTATATATGTGTATAATTTTAAAAATATCATAAATATTTAAAATAAAAATAAATTATTATATATATAATAATAAGTTAAATTTAATATTAACTCTCTCTATATCTCTCTCTCTCTCTCTCTCTCTCTCTCTCTCTCTCTCTCTCTCTATACAATATATAAGAAAAAATGGTGTGTATACATATATATATATATAATAACAAAGAAATAAATAATAAGTTTATTTTGTTTTTACTCATAAGAAAATTTGTAAGATTCAAAATAGTAAAAATTATACTTTTTGGTATATAAAATCAATGACTTAAATATTACAATCTTTTATTTTAATTTTTTATGATGTCTTGAAAAAAAAAATCACAGCGTTTTATTTTTTAAACTCAATAAAGAATAATATCAATATGATAGAATATTGTAATAATAATTACAAATTTTAACATCTCTTGCAAAGTGTACAATTGAACAAATGTCATCAAATTGGTTATCAAATATGTTGCATTACTTGTGTAAAGGAGATGTGAAGTTTGTTGGGGTATTGATGTTTTCTAACATGTTGATGGTATCTTAGGCACCAATACATTTTACATGTTCAATTTGCCCACCAACATCAAGTAAAATATGCTAATATAGTAGTCAAGTCAAACCTTTGGTATTTAAATAGCAAATATATTGCATATATTTAAATAAAACAAAATTTAATATTAATCCAAATATCTAAATTTAGTTAAAAAAAGGTAATGCCATAAATTATAAATTGTTATCATTATCATGATTTGAGACTAATTAAGGGAGAAAAGTAACAAAACTATTAAACATAAGAGTTAAGTACATTTATGATATTATAAAGTGATAAGTTGTCTTCTTATATTCTCTCACATGCTAAGCTCTATAGCCCCATTAGTTGGTACAACAAAAAATTTCACATACAACACTCCTTTCAGTTCTTTAGGCATAACAATTCCACAGTTCATGCTACAAACAAATAAATTTTCCTGATTATAAATAAGCCTTTTATAAATAAGTGTAGCAACGATTTACTACTTTTTGTTTTTCTCAAGCTACATAAGACATTTTCAAGTTTCATATGTAGCAACCTTTTCTACTCTCAATTTTTTTGGCATAACACACAATTTTTCTAACAAAACATTCAAATTTTGGTGATTATAAATAGGCAGCAACCTTTTTATCCTTCTAATTTTTCATAGGCTCTCTCTCTTATCTCCCAATGAAACATTTTCTCTCCCACCACACCATGGATTCAATTGTTTAGCCCCTGTTGATTACGAGGTAGACAAGAATAATAGCCACCATGCTAGTTATTTTTTCACATGGACAACTCTATTGTTATTAAAAATTTCCAATTTCTCTCGAAACTTCTTCCCTTACCTCCAATTTCCATGGAATTGGTAGATCATATGGATTGCATGTACCATCTTACTCATTCTCAATTATTTTTTTGGACTCTTGTCAAGTTCATGACATGGCCACTTTTGGTTGAATTTAGCCATCAAAACCTTGTTTAAGTTGATCTCCTACATTATTTATGTGTTGAAACTTCAGGCAATGAAGAAACCCTTACTTTTTGCTTTTACACTCACTCTGACACATGATTCTCTTCCTGTGTTAGCAACCCACTTTTCCATTTCTGATTCAACTAATTGAAAGGTTGTTCTTTGCTTTTTCATGCTTGCTACACTATCAATTTTTTTGTCTTAAACCTTATCATTGTCACTGAGACATTTCATTTGTAAAATTATTTTGGTCAATTTTGGAATTCATTTCCTTCATGACAGTGATGTACTAAAAGAATTTGCTATTGTTTTGGGTGCTATCATTATCATTGTTTCTCACAATGTCTTAGAGATGTTGGATGAGTGTGAAGAAACAAGTTAGATGTTAGAGCTATTGAGAAACCCTAGTTGCCTTGTCAACTTCAACAACATGGATATTTTACATGAAGAGCATATAAGCAAGGAGGGAGTCTAATATTAAGATAATAATGTATTTATGTATATCAAGTTCAACATTTTCAAGTACTAGGTTCATAATGAGCTTTAGGATTCACTCTTGCATATTTTTCTTGAATAATGTCATTTAATGAAAGCCTTATTTCCTTTTTTTTTTTTTTTGGGAAATTAGGAGTTAGTTTGATAACAATCATTTTAATAACCATCATCAACATCATGTGAAATTGGGCATTACTTTGTTTATGTAAATTTTGATAGTAATTATATTTATATACAATTAATATTTTTTAAGGTGAGTATTAGTTCTAGTTGAACAACTAAACACTACAACATTTGTAATGTCAACATTTAGAAAATGAGGTTTTTGATGAGAAGAAGAGAAGGACACTAGAGTTGCACGGTGAAGATGAGGTTTCTAATGCTATATTATATAGAAGAGTATCATTTTATGATTTTTGTCCAAGTTGACTGATAATATTAGTATATTTCTTTTCATAAAATCTAATAATATCAGATACAAAGTATAAAATATGCCTTTTATTTTATACTAAAGTTTTCTTTTCATTTGTTTGCCTTTAGAGGTTAATAGCTTGTAGTTGAATTCCTATCATCATGCATCTATCATAATCACCATCAAAATTTAAATATATTAACTAATATTGAAATCAAATCATTGAAAGATATAGAAAATACAAACAATTAACAAGTTGGTTAAATAACTAATAAACTTATGATAATACAAAAAAGTTATTGTTTTCAAAATTGGAGGAAAATTAAATAACCTAATATTTTTTATAGTCTAATTTTCCTAACAAAAGAATTGGTCCCAACAAATACATGTAGTAATCACATTTTTCATTAATTTTATTTTTGGAAAAAATAAAATGACTATTGAAATTAATATTAGGTATACTTTAAGTTAATTGGCGTTTTATTTAAATTAATTGTAATAATTCATCCTACATTGTTCTATTAAAAGTCAAAATCTAACTGAAATGGTAAATGGGCCCTTTAGATTTGAACAAAGATCAAGCACATTCCAAATTGACATCTAGGTATGGTCTCATCATCTAATCATTATGCCTCTAATCAGTGAGCTTTCGTCAAATATCTATTGTGGGTTTGTGTCTATTACACACATGTTTCTATTTTAGAATCTTTGTTGATTGATGTATTATTGATTAGAATTAATGTCTATGTTTGAATTTTATTAAAGAGAGGCACTAGTTAGGAAGCAAAATAAAGGTCCTCCATTTAAGTTTTTAGTTCCTCTCATCTATGCTTCTATTCTTCCTTTGGGTAAACTCTCCTATAAATTTTTATGATTCCTTTTTTATTTTAACTTTCATTTTTTCAAAAAATTCATTACATGGGAATTGAATTTTGATTGTCTAATGATAAAGTCATGTAGGTGGTTGTAATATTTCAATTTGACTCTCACTGTGCCATAAGCCTAAATGTTTACCATTGTGTTCACTAGCACATTTGTCAAAGCTTTTGCTTGGTGTATCCTTTTTTAAACTTGCTACTTGCTTTGCTATTTTTTTAATTGATTTGTTTAGTTATTATTAGAATGTGATTTTTTATTCTTATTCTTTTCACTAAATTTTTTGATCAAATTGTCAATGGTTGAGCAATCATATCAACTGCTTCTAGTGTCTTAGTTTTGGTTTAGACTTTTCATTGGCTATCAAAGTATCAATTTACTTTTCTACTAGGCATGTATGAAAATCAGTTCAGATCATAAATTAATGTTTTTTATTGGAAGGATAAGCATGTGTGTATGGTTAGCACTTGCAACTAAAGTAAATATTATAGGCATGATGCCCATGCCTACAAGTTGTTTGAGAATATGCTTTCTAATGTGCAAAATGGTAATGGGGTAAAATGAAGATGAGGGATTTGGGGTTGAATTTTCAAGAAATCTCATTAACTAATTAAACTTGTAGTACCTTTTTATTTGAGCCTTAACTTGCTAAAACTGGTGCTTGCCACTTTATTAATGCTTGAATAGAGAGAGAATTTAAGGGAAGTGTCAAAACTTTTTTGATTATCTAATCAATTTCACATATGTGGATATTTTACACGAAGAGCTTGTGTACCTAAATCTAAAACATTTTCAACACTATGTTGGGGATAATCCAAAGGTTCCACTCTTCTATATCATTCTTACTTGGTGCCAACAAATATAAGTTTTTCTTATTATGTTTTCTAGCAACATACATCATTAAAGCTAGTAACTTTTTTGAATTTGTTGCATGTCATTGCTGTATAGATTGTATTCTCATGTTTCAACTTTAGTCCACTCCATAATCTTTTGCTCAATTAGTTTCCTTTGTCTCTTTTGCATTCTCTACCCCATTGAGTTGGTGTTTATGATTTATGAAGCATATGACCATTAGAAAGTTGTGTTCAATATTTTTTTCCATGTAAATGCATGTCTAGTTGCGTAAATGCAAGAGATTGAAGTTAACATCTAGACTAAGGGACTAATCATATATGTACAAGATATTAGACATAAGCAATGGAGAAAATTTCAAGCATTTGTTGATTTCCTTTTTGACAACTAGAAATGTTACAATAGAAATTGGAAGGGAAAATTGACTTAAGATACATCCTTTGTTGGTTTTGTTTCTCTGTGATGATCTCAATTTAGTTATGACCTGTTCATCTATGTCATCCTTTCTTTCAGTGAATATAGATACGGGAACTTTTTGGTTGGTTTTACAACATTTGTTCTACTTAACTTCAAAGTTTGTAGCTTAACAAAAATTTTACCTTTGCTTCTATGTCTTGCATGTAGAAAGTTAGTTTGGAAAACTAAGTAAGGGACTTGGTAGACCTTTTAACCCTTATCTTACATGGTAGAATTGTAATGACAGCCAATTAAGAGCAAATGAAATATGTTTTTATTATTTATTCCCCTTTTAATACATCTTTTTTTATTATTATTAAGATGGCCTTATAGACAATCTCTTAGAGGATGACCTTTCTCCATCCTATATTTTACAAATAGTTTTGCCTTTCCTTAGTAAGCATGTGCAACATAACAAATCTATATAACATTAAGAGCAAGTGAAAATGCAAAATGGTTGAGAACTTATTTACATCTCTTTTGTGACTAACTTTCATTTTTATGAGTCATACACAATGCTGCCATAGCTTAGGGGAAAATTGGATTGGATTGTTTTTAAAATTTTGCTTTGAGAATCATGCTTACATCAATCATAATTTTCTAAAGGAGTTATTCTATTATGGAAATCTAAGCTAACTACCTTTAGATGAAAACAAAACCAAAACCTCCAACGCATCCAAACCATTATGTTTATTACCTAGGATTTAAAATTTTTTTTAAAAATTAAACTTGATGAAAACAAAAATAGCTTCCTTTTTTTGGGTTACCCAACATAAGCATATTTTCTCTCTTTGTCCATTTTTTTCATAAATTTTATACCCTTTAAAAATAAAAGAAAAATTTTAAAAAATGTCTGAGCTCTTAATTATTTGAACATAAATAAGCTTATTCTCTATGCATGTATGAAAACACGAGGAATTACCTAGGATCCTAATAATTTTAGAGGTATCTTGAATTTTCATTAATTTTGGTGCATCATTAGGATCATTTTTGTTATGGCCAAAAATTTTTGAACTATAAATATGATTGAAATTAGTATTAGTCAAGTCATATGTTTTGTTTGATGCACAATCATTCCAACTCTTAATCATCTAATTATGAAAATCTCAAAATATTAAATTATTTGTCCTATCATCTTCATTGTCCACTACTACCTATAGGAGTGGCAACAATTGGATCAAATAGATGTCACTAATAACAAACTTGACATTAATAGCTAGACTATTATTAGTTAGGTCAATGCATTTTAATTAATTGAATATATAAAAATAAAATACAACAAAAAATACTTAAAATAAAATAATATAAAATGTCACTAATTGATATCATGAAATGAAATTAGGCATTATATTGTCTAGCTAAACTTTCATTATAACCAAATATATACACAATTAATATTATTAATAAGGTAGGCATAAGATATAGTTAAACAATTAAACACATCAAGATTTACAACACAAGCATCACCCACAATTTATGTCGTAAAAATCTTTTGTTATTATAATTACAAATTTTAGCATCTCTTGTAAAGTTTATAATTGAAAGAAACATCATTGGATCAGACTCATGAAACATGTTAATGAAGTCCCATGAAGGAAAGAACTAAATGATAGTACAACGTTAGAAAAGAAAAAGACAAAAAATGAAAAAGAAAAAAAATGTATTAATGGAATGATGGCACGTGAGAACCAACCTAAGGAGTGTCCTATTACATGCATGCTTTTCCTTCAAAATCTTTGTTGATAGATGGATTAATGATTAGAGTTAACATTTGTGGTTGAATTTTCTTAGAGAGAGTCGACCATTAGGAAGCAAAACAAATGTGCTCAATTCAAGCTCTTGGCTCCTCTCATTTATGCTCCTATTCTTCCCTTAATTGAATTCCCCACCATTTTTTTTGTGATTATTTTTTTCTTTCATTCTATAGACTATTCTCTATCGATAGTTTTTTTTCCCTAATTTTTGGTTTTATACCAAAATTCTTTGTGTTTTTAATTTTTTTATTTTTGTTGATATTTACGTAAGTCATGATTTTAAGTGCTTATCAAGGTAATTTTTACCATTTGTAGGTTTCAAGTAATAAAATAATTGGTCATCCTACACAAAAGTCATGAGTTTGAGTCCTTATCAAAGTATTTGGTGCAATCCAATGTATAATTAATCTTATATAGTTGTATGAGTGGTCGGTGACTCTTGCTAAGTAACATAGAGTTTGCTTTTCTATAAATTCAATGAAGTGACATAACCAACATTGTGGCAACCTAGCACAATCCTCCCTGATAGATTTGTGAGTGCAACCCTTATTTATGAAAAAAAAAAATACATATAAATGTGTGTCACAAGTAAATGTGTCAACATGGGTCTTTAAGTGGAATTATTCCGAGTCTAATTACTTTTGAATCATGTTACATCTAAATTATTTCTGGGTAGGCTTTAAGTCAATTTGATAGTGACAAATTATTATTTAAGAATTAATTTTTTATTGTTAGTCATTTTTATATTATTTGTTTTTATTTTTCATATATTAATTTATTTTAAAAGTGTATTTTTTTATTTTTATATTAATTTTTCTCCTATCACTCCACTTTGATTATAAGTTAAATAGTTAATTAAAAAAAATAAATTTTCATTTATCATATAATAGATTAGGTAAAAAAAATTATTATTTATACATTAATTTGAATAAAATGTATATAATTTTTTATTTTTCATACTAATTTTTATGTTATTATTAAGTTTAGACTAAATGTTGACTTGTTACTTTATAAAAGACCAAAATTTATTATTTAATATGAATTTTTTATATATTAATTTGAATGAAAAATTTATAATTATAATATAAATATTACATATATTTATATTATTTTTTTTATGATATGTATATAAAAAATATGCATATGTGTGCATTTATGCATATAATTTTTAAAATATTATAAATATTTAAAATTAAAATATGATATTATATATATATATATATATAAATTAAAAATTTTATTAGCCTTATATATATTAAAATAAAAAAAATTATGTAAATAAAATATATTATTTATTTACATATTATATAAAATAAATAGTGTGCATAGGAGATGTGTAGTACTTGTATATATATATAAAATAGAATAAGAAATAAAAAGAAATAAAGAAATAACTAATAAATGTATTTTATTTTTTCTCACAAAAAAATTTATAAGATTCATAGTCAAAATAACAAAAATTATACTTTTTAGCACATAAAATTAATGACCCAAATATTACAATCTTTTATTTTAATTTTTTATATTATTTGAGAAAAAAATAGGTCACAGTGATTTATTACAATCTTCTACTAATGAAACTTTTCTCTCCCTCCATGACATGAATTCAGTTATTCAACCCTAGCCGATTTCAAGGTGTAGGAGAATAATGGCCACTGTGCTAACTATTATTTTTACATTGACAACTCTATTACTATTGAAAATTTCTAATTTTTCTCAAAACTTCTTTCCTCACTCCAATTTCTTTAAAATTGGCAAATCATAGGAATTACATGTATCGTCTGATTCATTCTCAATAACAAACTTGACATTAACCACTAATTTGCTATTAGTTAGATCAATACATCTATAATTAATTAAATTTATAAAAATAAAATATGATGAAAGAATACTTAAAATAAAATAAAATAAAACTCATTAATTGATATCATGAAATAAATTTGGTAGTATATTGTGTACCCAAGCTTTCATAATAACCAATTATACACATAATTGATATTATTAATAGGGTGGGCATAAGTTATTGTTAAGCAACTAAACATTTCAACATTTAAAATGCAAGTATGACCCATGGTTTCTATCACAAAAATCTTTCACAATCATAATTGCAAATTCATAATCATAATTACAAATTTTAGTCTTTCTTACAAAGTTTACAATTAAAAGAAATGTTACTAGATTAGACCAACGAAACACATCAACGAAGCCCCAACAAGGAAAGAACTAAATTTTATTAGAATATTGAAAAAACAAAAGGAGAAGAAAAATGAAAAAGGGAAAAAATGTACTAATAAGATGATGGCTTATGAGAAATAGCCCAAGGAGTGTCATATTACACACATTTTTTTTCTTCAAAGTTTTTGTTGATTGATGTATTGTTGATTAGATATAATGATTGTGTTTGAATTTTGTTGAAGAGAATCACCCATTAGGAAGCAAAACCAAGGTGCCCCATTCAAGTTTTGGGTTCTTATCATTTATGCTCCTGTTCTTCCTCTAACTAAATGTCCCACCATTTTTTTAGGTGATCATTTTTTTTTTCATTCTTTGGACTATTCACTACATGTGTTTCAAGTTTTAATTGTCCAATGTTTGGCTTTTGAGGGTGATTGTAGTGTTTCAGTTTGCCACTCACTGTGCCATAGACCTATTTTGAGGGATTGATTGATTACAACTTTGTTAGCTAGCTCATTTGCTCTTGACTTTTACTTGGTGTATCCTTTTTCAAACTTGCTGTTTGTTTTACTATTCTGATGATTGATTCATTTATTTATTTTTATAATGTGATTCTTGATTTTGATACTTTTCACTAAGTTTTTTTTTTTACCATATTGTCAATTGAGCAATCATATCAACTATTTTAGGTGCCTTAGTTTTGGTTTAGACTTTTTTTGGGCTATGGGGTTATCAATTTGTTTTTCTAGTAAGTATGTATGAAAATGAGTTTGGGTCAAAAAAATTATGTTTTTCATTACAAGGATAAATGTGTGAATGATTAGTAGTTGCAATTGAAATAATTGTTACGAACATGATGCCCATGCATATAAGTAGTTATAAAGAATAATTGTTATAAGTAGTTTAAGAATATGCTTTCATATGTGCAAAATGATGTTGATTTTAGCATTATTTTTGTGATTGTTAAGTTAGAAAGAATGAAATTATCATAAAGGAATTTGTATTAATGAGGTAAGAAGAAAGGGGATTTGGGGTTGAATTTTGGAAAAATTCCATTAACTAATGTTATTTACAACATAAATCGTACACAATGTATGTAATTATTAGTTTGGAACTTTTAAAATATCAATCCTACAATTATCTCAATTATAACCTCTCTATTATTACTAAACTTTTATTTCTTTTTTGTTCTTGCATTTTTTTAGGTCTCTAAATGTTTCTCAAATAGCTAATAAGAAAGGAAAAAAATTGATTATACACTAAGCTAATCACTAAAATTTGGTGTGATATGTACACTTATAAATTTAGCAAAGCCAATGTCTTAAAAGACAATGTGCCCATTTTAATTCACATATTTTGTGGGAATCAAAAAGTTGGCCCTAATAGAAGTCTATGAATGAAAAATGTGGTTAGTTACTTTCTTATAGGGTAGCAATAATAGATCTATCTATTTTCATTGGAGACATTTACAACATTAAAGAGTGTTAGATATGATATGACTAAATTACCATCAATTACTTCCAAAGTTGTGATGTTTCAATATGAGCTTCTTATTCGCAGATAAAGACATGCATGTGGTTTTAGAAATTTTTTTTTTTGGATGCAATCTCTAGAGGAACTTTTTGATTTCTTAATTGAACCTTCTCTAATGGGTAATGTACACTTATTGCCTCTAATGCAATAATGAACATGACATTAATGGCTAATTTGCTAGACATTTGATTGATGAATCTTTAATTAATTGAATATATAAAAATAAAATATGATTTAAATATATGAAATAAAATTTTAAAAAATACTAAATGAACTCAAATTGAGTATTAAGTTATCTATTTAAACTTTAAAAATAACCAAATTTATACATAATTAATATTATTAATAAGGTGGGCATAATTTATAATCAACCAACTAAACATGTCAACATATGCAATGTAAACATCACCCACCATTTCTATCATAAAAATCTTTCATAATCATATTTGTATGTTATCACTAATAATTTATTTTCTAAACTTAGCAATGATGATAATCAATATTATATGATACTATAATGATAATGGCAAATTCCAACATTTCTTACAAAAGTTTACAACTAAAAGAAACATCACTAGATTAGACTAAACAAACAAATTAGTGGAGCCCTAAGAAGGTAATAACTAAATTATATTAAAAAATTAAATGAAAAGAAAAAAAAATGTACTTATGAGACTATGGCCTATGGGAACTAACTTGGGAAGTGACCAAAAAGCTACCAATTCAAGTCGAGCTTAAACTTGGGGACAAGGTAGCTAGCAATCAAGGAGTGATACATGGCATTATGAAACAATGTGCTAGTAGCGAACATGCAAAGCTACCCTGCCCTTTCTTCCATGAAGCCTCCTAGAGCAATCCAAAATTTGGCCAATTTAGTCTTGCCCTTGGATATGATCTCTTCTTTCCTTAGGACATCATCATCCACCTTGTCCTCATAGCAAATGTAGTTGACCTCTGAGGACCAACCAAAGAGAGAGGTCCACTAATGGCAAGGTAGAGGAGCTTTTCCAGCAATTTAAGTCATCTTTATGGGTACCAGATGAGGCAACAAATGGATAGACCATTATAGGTTTCAAATGAAGGAGATTAGTAGCCATTTCCAAGGTTTTATTAATTTATAGAGAAAGGAGTTTTGTAATGGGTTTTGCTTTAACAGTTTCTTGGTGTTTTAGGCACTATTTGAAGAGCATTTAGGGAAAGGGAAAGTTAAGGGCCTAGAAGGGCCCATGCCAAGATAGAAAAAGTTAGGGAAAAGGTTATGATGGAAACATGGCAACATTTGATGTTGGGATATGGTAGTTGTATGGGCCACCATTTGTTACATTTTGAATAAGATCTTTCTTTTGTCCCTTCCAGGTGATCAATTGTTCCACTTCCCTTATTGTTTTTTTTGTAGTAATTGAGATCAATTTGCTATTTTTGATTTTTTGGGAGCAATGGGGACCAATTTGCATGACTAGAAAAAAATTTGCAATTGCATCCATGTAAGAGTCTTGTCATATTATTATCTTGTTGATCTAACCTCCCAGTAATTGATGTTAATTGCAATGCTTTAACATCATATGCAAGGAATGTAATTATTAGTTTTGAACTTTCAAAATATTAGTCTTATAATTGTTACTTGTCTTTTGTTCCTAAAATTTTTCTACTTTCTTTTTCCCTTTGGGTTTTTTTGGATCTCCAATGGTCACTTAGATAATCAATAAAAAAGAAAAAATTCGATCATACACTAGGCTAATCACTAAAATTCTATGTGATATAATGATGCATGTACACTTATAAATTTAGTAAAGCCAACATTTTGAAATACAAATGTGTCCATCTTGTTTCACTTATTCTTTTGAAATAAAAGAGTTAGCCCCAACAAAAGTATGTAAGTAGAAAATTTGGATGGAACTTCAGGTCACTTTCTTATAGGTCAATGATAATGGATGTATGTATTTTCTTTAGAGATATTTAGGACACTGAAGAGTGGTAGATAGGAAGATATGACTAAATTACCATTAATTATTGACAAAGATGCAATTTTTCCATTTGTACTTCTTGTTGGTGCATGCAAACATGCACATGGTTTTTGATTTTTTATTTTTTTTGGATGCATTCATGGAAGGAGCTTCTAGATTGGAACTCCTCCATTGGCTAATCTGTTGCTATGTTACAAGAAAAGTTGGCAACTTTGTACAATCAAATGGTACTAAAAGGTTGTGTACATTTTGAGTAATTATGGTTATTTACCTATCATTGAAATCCATATATATAATCCCATATACATATAATACACATGTATATCCTCCATGTTGACGTCAGTAGGCCACAACTTAGGTTGAATTCAATAAAATTAAAAATTTTGCTGTCTAAGAATTATTATCCAACTCGAATGTAACTCAGTAAACTCATTGGCAAAATTAAAATTTTCTTTTCTAAGGTTTAAGGTTGAAAAAGTACCACAAACATGTTCACACAAGTTGCTTTATATTGAACCGTGAAATTAAAATTTCACTTTTATGTCCATCATTATAAAAATTATAATTTAAATAACCAATTCTTAACATAACTGATCATTTTTTTACATAATAAAATTACTTGGTTTGTTATTGTAAATTATCAAGATTAGTAGTTAAGTTGGATTTTTGTCTTTGACTTTTACCTATCAAAAAGGATTAAATGTAGTAAATATATATAATTACAGTTGTAATATTGAGTTGCACTATTGTAGTTAAAAGTTCTTACAAAAATGGTGCCTCATGAAAATAGATTGAGTGGGCCCATTGTAATCTTTTAACAATTGTAAGCCATCAAATCAATGGTTTACAACTCTTAAGCCTAATAACTTTGTTAAGTGGACTTTGAACTTAGTGATGAGTGGGCAATGCAATAGGTTTAGTCTTCACATAGTTTGTCTCCTTTGTTGTGGACTTGTGGTGCTTACGTGATGGTTTCCCATTTCAAGATGGATTCTTTTTTTGTAGCCTTAGGCTATGTGTTGAGCTCATGGTCTTTTTGTTTCTTTTTTATGCTTGTTCTTTTCTTGCTCTTACACTCCTTTTTTAAGAAAATTATTCTTTACATTTGATATATATATATATATATATTAATTTCAATAAAACTTATTAAATTTAAAATTAAAATTGTTATTATTGTTATATTTAATCAAAATCTATTATAACATGCTATGAGCTATATAAAAATTTATTTTTTTCCTATAATTCTCTCTTTTAAATTATAGATAGTATTCAAATTTAAATTTCATTGAATTTTATTAAAAAAATAAATTTAGATACTTATTATTTTGACTCACTTTTTTTAGTGAATCAAAATAATTCACTATAAAAAAAACCTTATTTTTAAATTTATTTTAAATTTTTTTATTCAATTATTTTTCACTAAGAAAAAAAGTTAAAATGAATATCTTTAGTGAATGTGTGTAGAGAAAAACTTAAATGGTGGAAAGAAAAATGTCTATCTTAAGTAGTAAGGGAAGTTTGTATTAGGTTAGTACCAATATATACGATAAGTGTCGTTTGTTGTTACAACATTAATTTGATAATCTAAATCATATCATGGCTCACAATTTGGTAAATGCTAAGATGTATATACATTGCTAACTTGTTGTCATTTACTAAAATTGCAACACATGGGCATACTATTAAGAACATGTGGAAAATAAAGAAAAATGATACAATTTGTCACTACAAAAAATAATACAAAATGAAATTTAAAAAAGAAAATGTGAGAGTGAAAATATAACTTTCTAACCCTTTTTGCCATGTAAAGTGAAAGGAAAAAAATGGTAAAAAAAGGATGAAGAATCTTTTTTTTGAAGTCATGATTTGAATTCTTATCAAATAGTACAACCAAATATGTTGTAATCATGTGACCTATCCAAGTGTTAGTCATTAATTCCTTCTTTTCTAGAGATCATTAAGGGTTTTTTTTTTTTTACTTTTTCTTTTATTTACCTATGCTCTTTGTAAGAAGTAGCCATCTCTCTAACCCAAAGCTTTTCCTTTTCCCATCCTCTCCCTTAAAACCCATATTATTCCCTTATTTAACTCTAAAAAAGATACTACCTTGACTCTTAACAAATAACAATCCCTAGCTTTCTCTCTTATTCTTCTCACTTGTAGTTCCAACCTAGAAAATGAAGAAAGGAGGTTGGTTATTTGTAAATATTATTCTAGTTGTTAATTAGCATGAACTTTTTACTCTAATCCTTAATTAACATGAATGTTTAGCATGGAATTCTTATTCTAATCTAACATGTAAAGTAGTAGTATGTCAACCTTTGTTTCTCCTTTAACAATAGTTAGATGACAAATTTTTATTTAATACATTTCTTTAAACTCAATGTACCTATTTAACAATTTAAACTAATAGAGCAAAACCTAACTCAAAAGTTAACCTACCAATACAATAGAGAGCATGACTACAATAGTTAGCCAATGATCTATTTTTAAATTTTGGATAAGATTGTATGCAAGGTTAGACCTTGTCAGCAAAATAAGGCAAATTCAAATAAAAGTGCAACTTGTAATCTATAACCTATAATGTGATTATTACATATTGCCTACTAATTAATAATATGAAGTAGAGAATATGTATCCAAGACTTCAACATTATAATAACCAAAGCAATTGGAATTAATGTTCCCTCAATCACCTTGACATCAAATATTTCCACGGTGTGTACTAGTTGTAACTCATAAGTTGCATTGTTCTTAATTACATGTGCCCACAACAATTATGAAATTGAGACAATTAAGTTTGTGTATTTTGTTTTTGTATAATATGGTGACACCAAATAGGAAATTGAGAGAAATTTTCAATGCTACATAGCAGTTTACATTAAAAAAAAACCAAAAAAATTGGTTGAGAAGGGTTTTCCATGACTTTGTGTGCATTTGAAATCATATAATAATATATATACACATAAAAATTATAGGATTTTACATTTAAATTAAAACTTTAATTTTTTATTAAAATAAATTTCTACAAAATTGAAAAAATATTAAAATAGAGTAAAATTGAGATTCGACACATAAAATCCTAAAGTGTGTTCAATCTTTTATTCATGTTTTTGCTCCTTCTAATATATTGAGTAAAGAATGATTATTTTTATTTTTATTTTTTAAAATAGAGGTTTGAAGTTGGATCAAAGTTAAAATTAATTGAAATTATATTGTTAACAAAGAATATGAAATCATCAAACAAATTACTTGTTAGGGCTTATGTAGTTATGATAGTAAATTTTATTAAAAAATTTGAAAACAAAAGTTTTCCAACCACTTAAACTTACAATCAGTGGGTAGAAAGCCACCAAAGAGACTTAAAAATTGAGCTAAGTTGACTAGTTGGACATATCCATTTAATTTGCATTGAGTACTTATAATCAACCTATAATTAACAATCATTCCAATGGAAAGAAATTTGTCACATATACAAGTAACCAATGTGTTTTCTACCATACTTGTGCTCACATTTTGAATAAGGATTATAGTCTCCTAGAGCTAGGATCAATTGCCACCCTAGATGAAACTCCAAGCATGAATATAGACAATCGGTGAATTAGATGTTTGATTGCTTCTTGTTTTAGAAAAAAAAAATGTTTGGTTGCTTATGCCCCTATACTTTGCTGGAAGGATAACAAATTATCTAAAACTTTGCCATCTTTACTTCTATATGGCTAATTATGGAAAAGAATTTACTAAGAGGTAAGAGATTTGCTTTTTTTGCTAACTTAAGATAGCTATGACAATAACAAGACATGATAATAGAGAATTTTCTTCTGCCACCACCTTGTCATTTTCATTTAAGGAAAAGCTCATTTTTCTCTCTAATAAAGAGAGCTTTTCTTATTACTTACTTGGGATGCAAGTACAGAAATTGTTTAGAATCTTCAGCTAATTAGTTTGCTACATAAATAATATGATCTTCCAATGACTATGCTTTTTTTTTTTATAATTGATCTTATATATAGTAATATAACAAGAAAACTAATAGAAAACTTTCTTTATTTGTAGTTATAAATTAATTTATTTTTAAAAAACCTTTAGATTATACCATTGAGATAGCAATTAGAGTTACCATAAAATTATTATACCATCTCTATCTAGATTTAAAGTTAACAAACAACTACTTATATACCTATTAGACTTACCCCTACAACATGGCCCACTTAGTTAAACAAATTAACAAACTTTCAAGAATTTCATTACAAATGATGACCCAAATTATTTTGTATCTTAGTCCTTTAAGAAGGGCCAAATATGAAGCCCACTTTTGTTTGTCCAGAACATGGACTTAGGCCCAAAACATATTACGATTGAATTTTTTTCAATGATACCCCAATTCCTTGTTTTTTCCCCCTCTATCATATAAATCTGCATAAGTCACAACCTTTTTGCAAACCAAGAAACTAAAGTCAAGAACTCAAATTCAATGGTTTGTAAAGGTCATGATATGGAAACTAGTTGAGTGAAATTGTTACTGAAATTGTAAAATCAATGGTGAAAAATTTTTTACTTTATAATATTGGTTGTTATAAGAGTAGAGACGAAGTAGCCAAAATCAATGATAGGAGAGGAGACATGCTCCACCAAGGTTGCAGCAATGAAGCAAGGAGAGGGACTTTGACAATATTATCTATAGCACATGCACAAGCTTAGTTGCTTGTTTGCTAGAAGAGTCATAATCCTAATTGCCTTGAAGCCTAGCATAATGAGCTCAATTCTAGAGGTATGGTTTTAAATCTTTACTACCGAACTAATGGGTTTTCTATCTTCCTTTTTTCTTTTTGTAGAATCTTCCATAAGGTTTTTTGGGTGATTTTGCTTTTAGCTAGGGTTTAATGCTTGGTGGTAATAATAATTAATTGTTTAATCATCTTCTTTTATTTTGATTCTATGTTAAGATGTAACATTGAGGCTATATTTTGTAAGCGATAGAATTATGTTTAGATTGTTCTATATGGTATTGGCTTAATGCATGAGGAATCTTTGGAAATCATGGAAAGAAAACCTAGTATTGCAAATTGTATTAGTACCATGGTGAACCAAGAATTGTATCAATCAAAGCTGCTATTGAATGTGCATTCCTAGTGGAAGAGTTCTCTAAAAATATAATTATCTCAAAAAAAAAAATGAGTTTGTAGTTAGATCCATTGGTTTTGAACGGATTCTAGAAAGTTGAAGTGGTGTCTTATATGGGATCATATTTTTGTTGCTATTCATATAAGTCATGAGTTTGAGTCCTTATCAAGGTAGTTTTTACCATTTTTAGGTTTCAAGTAATAAAAGGATCGATTATCTTATGAAAAAGTCATGAGTTTGAGTCATTATCAAAGTATTTGATGGAATTAAACATATATTTAGCCTTATATAGTTGTATGAGTGGTTAGTTACATTAGATAGTAGTCCAAAAATTATCGCTGAGTTGTAAAGCCATAATTCAATCACTTTGGTGGAATACCATTGTCATTGTTGTGAGTATGAACTAATACATTTGCAAATTGATTTTGGTAAATGTTAACTTGTAATTTTATTTTCATGCTCAACCAATCCTATCAAAGACTACAAAGTAACCTCTAAATTAGGATATATCAATAACACACATGTAACTTTAAGTTGCTTGGATTTGAAATCAATACATCTAACTGAAGAGCTCAAAATCTTCATTGTTTTAGCTTTTAACAAAAATTTACTTGTTTGAATTTCATTTGATTCAACTTCATTCATATTGGGAAAATTCCAAATTCATCTATACAATTGCTATTTCCCAATGAAGCATTTGATAGTTTTAATGTGTTAGAGTTTCCTAATTATAAATATTAAAATATTCCTAAATATTATTTTTATTAAGAACTTAACATAATGTATATATTTGCAAAACAATAACATGCTATGAGCTAAACAAGTTTGGATATGAAATCTTGCATTGATGCCTTTGAGCCAAGGTAAACTAAATGTTAAATAACAGACCAGAAAACTTAGATCCATGCCCCCCACATTTTTTTTATAGGAATGGAAGATTGAGTGAAATTTTTTGACAGGGGCTCAGGGTCAAAATAGAAACAATAAATCAGCTGTTGCAACCATATGAAATCAAGAGCACTTTTTGCAAAACCAGCAACAGCAGTAATATTCACAATCTTTCAGTGTCAAATATATTCACAAGGCCAGCACCAATTGCCAGCACAGGAAAAATCCAGCAGGAATGGCAAACTGATCAACATACCTTTCCAAACCGTTGCTCCTGGGCTAATGCATTGAATATATTCCAGTGATGATCACCAGGCAACATTTCCTTAATCTTTTCAAGCTTCTTCAGAATCTCCAAGAAGGAAGGCCTTCTGTTCATATCAGTAGCCCAACACTTCTCCGTTAAGCTAAAAAAGTTCCAAAGAAGAAAAAATAAAAATTAGCAATCCAATTTCCCATGTACCGGAGTTCGCATTGAGGAAAATGATATTCCATCGATGTCTTGGTTTCATTTTCATGATGGAAGGAATTCAATATGCATCAACTCTACTTTCAGCTGCTTCATAACCAACAAAAGGTTCAAGTTCCAGGCAATATGTTGAGACAATCAAAAGATGCCTTACAAACTAAGGCAAGAAAATACAAGACTTGATGACTGTAACTTTGATTAAAAAAAATGATAGAGGAAATATCAATAATCAATAACCAAAATATACCAATTTTTTTAATCTTTAGTCTTTGCACATCTCCCTTGAGAAATTCTAATTTGGGGATCAAAAATTTTTTTCCCAGAAAAAAAACATTTTTTTTTCCACACATGCAGCATGATGATTGGCTGCAGGAGTTGTATGCTGATGACCCATTTTCTTTCCCACACTCACAACTTTCTGTTAGTTATTGACAAAATCCTTTTCCATTAAAGAAAAGGAAAAAAAAACATAACTATCACCACATTCAATGCCTCTTCACACGGCAGTTGTGTCTAAGCTAACCAGTGGGTGATCAAACATAAAATCATTGATTGGATATGGATTTGTGTGAATAAATCACATTGAAGATAGTAGAGAATGAGAATCTTCCTGAATGAAGTGAAGAGCACCCTAAAAGGCAAAATCTGATGAAGAAAAGGCAGTTTAAAAGTGACTTACTCCCTAAGTTCAGGGATATATCCTTTGGAACGAAATGTTGGCCTATGCCCTTCTGCTACATACTTGGCTGCTTCGTAAGGTTCGCAATTTGAAAGTGGTGGTTCCCCTTCAAGCATCTGCAGTGGAGAATATAATCCATTACAAACTGTTTCAAATACTTTGTCACTAAAGTACTGCTTGCTATTTTCTATAGGGATTTTGTGTGTTTAAAGGGACCAAGTGTTGAAAACCTTCATTTAATTCAGGTGGAAATTGCCAAAACCCTTATTTCCTTGAATTTAGTTTTAGTTCAAATTTAATATCTAAATTTTTTTCTTTTTTCTTTCCTTCAATTTATTGGTAACCTTTATATTTACTAGGTATTTAATATTTTGTATATGCTACCTATGCAAACTTAAGATCCTTATAATTTGTATTTTTAAAGTTGTCTTGTTGAATACTTCTTTTACCCTCACAATTTTTTTAATGCTACCCCATAGCATTTTCCTTCTCCAAATTTCATCAAATTTTAGGCACCTATTATTTGTAAAAGTATTCTTAACCTTTCCTTGTAAATGGAGAACTTTTTCAGTAATAAACATTATAAAGTATTGATTATGCAATCGCATGAAAAATGAATAATTAAAATAATTATGTGGTTACTTATTTGGAAAAAAAAATAAATTTTATAATATATTAAATAAAACAATAATTTAAAAGTTTCAAAATATAAAACTTGTAAGGAACAATTGTAATTTTTTTATTACAAATTAGTAATATATTTGTTTTATTTTGTGAACAAATCTTGACTAGATGACTTCACTTAAAGCTTTATTTTTAGCCAGCAACAATCTAACTAGATCTTTTGCCTTATAAGGTAGCTATGAACACTTTACCAAGAAGTAGCAATTAATTTTTTCCCTTTATTGAAAGATATTGTACTATCTTCTATTTCAGGTTCATGTGCATTGAATAACCTTTAAGAGTTGCATCTTAGCTACAATAATCATGGTGGAATTATTTCATCTTGTCTTAGGAATTTGACATCTCTTAGACACTTAAACTTGTTGTAAAACAAACTTGAAGGGGATATTTCATCATTTCTAATTGCTACTTTCAAATTCGTTGACTATATTAATTTTAGAAATAATCTTTTTGAGGGTCAATTTTCTTTTCACTCAATTGCCAATTACACAAACCATAAAGTGTTATTGTTATCAAGCGATAACCACAAGCTAGAGGTCCAAACTCACTATCCATATGATTGGTTACCTACATTTCAACTTAAGGTTCTATCAATGTCTAACTGTAGACTTAACAATATTTCTCAGTTTCTTGCTCACCAAATTAACCTAAGAGTCATCAATCTCTCCAATAATAACCTCATAGGAACCTTCCTCATGTGGTTGCTCAAAAACAATACCCAATTAGAGTTTTTAAGTCTTAGAAATAACTCCTTTGTGAGTTCATTTGATTTATCCTCCAATTCTCACTTCGTCATAAAGTATATGGATATCTTAGTCAATCACTTTCATGGAAAGATTCAACAACATATTTGAGTATTATTCCACCTATAAAAGTATTTAATCTTTCAGCAAATGCTTTTAATGGTGGCATTATGTTCTCTATTAGAAGCATGCTCTCTTTGTTCACCTTAGATCTATTTAGCCAAAAGTTTGTAGGAGAAATTCTAGACAATTTGTTAGCAAATTCCTTTAATTTGGATACTTTAGTCCTCTTAAACAATCAAATAAGTGGTCATGTGTCAAAAACAAAGTCCAATCAAACTTCATTAGAGTCATTGCAACTAAGTGGAAATCAATTTACTAGAACTCTGTCAAGCTAGATCTCTCATTAACCAAGGGTACAGTTTTTGGATATAAGTAACAACTACATATCAAGTGAAATTCTTAGCTTCATTGGGAATCTAAGTTTACAACATTTGAACATGGCAGGTAATGTGCTTAAAGGAACAATTCCATGCAAATTGTTTAAGCCTTTGTCATCCTTTCTTGATATTTCCTATAACAAACTTTTGGGCACTCTTCCTTCTTGTTTACTATGGTTATCAAATTTATAGTATTTGAATTTGGAAGGGAATAGATTCATAGGTACAATTCCAAAACAAGACTGATAGAGATTGTTGCCTGTTGACTCGCATTTGGCTACAATCAATCAGGTATAGTCCTCTTTTTTCTTTTTACTCTTCTACATACTTTTGTTGAATTTGTTTTTGGATTGGACAAAAAAGGCTATAGATTCGCACCAGGTTTCATTCATTTGTGTTCTATGCTTGCTTTAAATATCTCCCACCTAACTGATGATGGCTATGACCTAAAGCTTTTATCATTGAGTATTCATAATTTTTTAAGATATATATATATATATATACATGGACACACACAGAGACAAAAAATTAAAACACAAAATAAACAACACCAATTTCCAATTGGCATGACAAGCTTTTTAGTGTTAAGCTTTTATTTCTACTTCCAAGCTCTAGTGAGTTCATTAAAATCAAATATTGTTGTGACAATTTGTGAATTTAAGTTAACACTTCCTTTTTTTTCCTAGTGTAAAGTGATACTTATGACATAAATCCAACAAGTTTTGACTCATAATCCACTAGATCATTTCATCAAGCTAATTGATAGAGAAGAAATTTATGACACAATAAGGCAAAAGGGTCATAAAGTTTTTAATTGTGATAAGAAGTGGATTTGGACTTTGTTGATGAGGTCCCTCTGTATTTTTTTTTATTTTTATGATTTTTTGGATTTGATTTAATTATCTCTTATTTGTTGTTATTTGATGGACCTTGAACCTTAATTGTGTGGCCATCAAAAGCATGCCTAACTAACCTTCAATCACGGCCATTCAGTTTTGAGCTCTACCATGTTGGAGTGGGAAAAAAAGTATGACATCAAAAACAATCACAAGAGATTATTTCAACAATGGACCAATGTTGGTTTCTTGTTTGATGAATTTGATTGCAAAATCATGTATAAATTTATCATATGTGAAAGTTTATACAATTTTCTCATATTTGGAAATTTCTATTGTAGGATTGATTTTCTTGCACTGTTTCAGAAGTTTTAATGGGCTTAGAACAATAGAAAATAATTTGTTGTTGTTTGTCCCCTCGATGACAAAGAACAAGATCATTTTTTGCCCTTGTTCTTTTTTTCCCCCTTTTTTCTTACTTTTATTTTATTGTATTATGATATTTGATTGAAGATTGTTTAATCAATATGGAAGATAGAAGATGGATGAATTCTGATAGATTAAGTAATGAATACTTATTTGGAGTTAAAGTTTTCTTAGATAAGGCTTTTGTTATATCTACTAAAGGAGATGAGATATCTTGTCCTTGTAAAAAATGTTGTCATTATTGGCACTCTAGAGTTGTGGTTTAAAAACATTTAGTCATTTAGGGGTTTATGAGGGATTATAAGATATGGATTTTCCATAGTGAGGGGTCATAATCAAGTAAGGCGATAAATGATGCTAAAATTGAAGTTGATAAAAGTGATAATATTCAGGAGCTTATAAATGATACCTTTAAGAGCCACAATCAAGATTGGGATTTTTTTTTTTAAATCTCTATGCAATAAACTTGTAAAGTGAGAAGACTTAGGTCACTTATATAGTAAAATTAGTGAAATACTATGCCAATTATAGATGATTATTCATTTTGGAACATTAATTGTCACTAATATAATAGTTTTAGAAGATCGAAATAGTTAGCAAACTAACTCTTATTCACTCAAAAAACCATTGTCTATTTGTATAAAAAATTGTTGCATATTCTAAAAAAATTATTTCCTATTTTCAAAAAATCATTATCTATTCTCTAAAAAACCGCTTCTTATTCTCTTAAAAAAAAAGTTGCTGCCTATTTTCTAAAAAAACATTGCTTATTCCTTTTAAAAACCACTATCCATTCTCAAAAAATCACTATCTATTCTCTTAAAAAAATAACTACCTATTCTTTTAAAAAAACTATTATCTATTCTCTTAATAAAATTGATGTCTATCCTCTAAAAAGTTGCTACTTAAAATGTCTTTAGGCAACAATTTCATATGTGCTACTATGGGTAGAGAAAATTGCTACCTTAGATCTATTGCAATGCTTGCAAATGCGATGGCCAATATGAAATGGGCCAATAAATACGGCATCAAATGAACTTTATGGCACACATTAGCAATTAAGTAGTAGCAGTGATTGTCTTCAAGAAGTGGAGAAGGAAGGATATGGTAGCCCAAATTTCAAGAAATCTTGATTTTAGTTGTTCTTTGGTCTACCTTTGGATATCCTACCATCTCCTCATGACCATGAACAAAATTTCCTCTTCAATTATCATGATTTTAGTTGTTCACTCAAAAATAGAAGTCAACATAGACAAAAAGCAAACAATGTCCAAATTTATGTAATGGAATGTCATGTGGAATATATATAAAAATAAAAAAAGGAACTTGGGCTCAGTCACTTGGGTTGTGGGAGTTCTAAGAACTTAATCTCTAAGAGCTAGTGATGAAAGTCAGGAACATTAAATTCAGGGAATGGATACTTCGTCTCTTCTAGCTCCCGCAACCTCATCCTTGCCTTCTTTGTTTACTAACTTGATGATGTCAAAGTGTTAATGGTCAACATTTCCTTACTTTTATCGAGCATGTCAAACTCCTTAGCGTTCTTTTTGTCCCTCTGTTGGTCTAGATGGAAAGGAACTGTGATCTGGGATGCATGGATGCTTATCTCGTGTCATGGGCTTCATTGATTACAATTTCCAATGGGACCTACAGTAGCTTTTATTCCCTTGGACTGATCATCCATTCTTGATCATTTATCCTTGGTTATGGCAACGGGAACAATCAAGTATCATATCCTTAATTAAACAGTAATGGGATCGACCAGCATGGCACACGTTCAAAGTTGAGAAGAAAGTTGAGAACAACCCGTGGAATGCTGCTTGGTTTGAGAAGCTCCTCGTTTAGCTCTTTCCACAAATCCTCTCATAGTTTCTCTAACTCAATTTTTGCTTGCAGCCTTGGCACACCGTGTTGCTTCATATAGCATTCGACCACTGAAGCAACGTGTTCCCATGATTGCTCAAACTGCAAATTTTATGGATGGGATCAGCAGAAAAAAAAAAATCAACTAATCCAGTAAGATGGATTATTCCGTTAGATTGGTTATATATCAAAATTCCCAACCATCTTAATGCTTGATGAACACCATGACCCAATGAAGCAAACTAACTATCAAGGCATTGCAAACAATCAAGGTACAAAATTTTTATTACAAAGAGATAGAGAAATTGAAGAAGAGGAACAAAGTTCAATTGATGAGTCAGGAGACACAGTTGAACCAATTCTATCCAGCGTCGACAAACATGAAAAACTGTTCTATATAAAACCTATAATCATCCAAAAATATATATATCACATCATAGAAAATGTAAAATTAAGAAGCAAATAAACTTACATAGGCAAGAAGGAATATGGGCTGAAAATTAAAAATTAAATGGAAAAGGAAGAACGAAGAAAAGGACAAAACAATGGCAATGGTGGCGAAGATGAACAAAGAAAAACGCCAAACAAGGAAAAAGGAAAAAACTCAAAAATGTAATCACAACAACAATCTTGTCAATTTATTCAATAAGAAAGGAAAAAAGAAAAAAAAATTCACTTTCGTTCATTTATTTCACATTTAAGCAATTACACATGACAATGGAATCCTAAAATTCTTACCAAAACAATAACAGAATCTTGGTTCAATAAAAACTCATCTCTTGTTCAAGCTATATTCACATAATATGAAGTCCTTTTGCATATAATAGAAACTTGAAAGCCTTAGCCAAAACAATTAATTGTGAAAAGTGACACTAGTCGTACAATGAGATCCAAAAACAAATAATGTCTTGCTTTTGTCATAAAAAGAGATATTTTATATAGATTATGTAATTGTTGTAGATTTTTTTGTGTAATTAGATGTGTTAAATCATATAAATTCTTAATTAATGGATATTCCTTTTGGTGATACATATTTGATTTCAAGTGTGATAAATGATGTCATGACAGTATTTGAGAAAAACTATAAATTAAAGATTAAAAATTTGAGAAGACGATTACAATAAAAGGACCAGAGAACAAAAAAATATTCAACAAATCTCAAAAGGATTCATATCCAAACAAGTTGTAGTATCCTAGTGATTTTGGCTCCTGTGATTATATAGAAAGGCAAATAATTGGAGGAAAGACAATTGGTTTTCTTCAAATATTTTGTAAAGACATTAACCCTAGTTACTTCTAATAATTACAATAATACGAGAATAAAAGAAGTAAGAGATGATGGCTAACTCAATTAATAAAAATAAAAAATTTAGGTTATAAAAAATTATTCAAATCACTATTTAAATTATATTACATATAAGTTTTATGCATTTTATTTTTTAATTTTAGATTAATAACTAGTATTTTGATCCTAAAGAATAAAATTATTATTACAATACATATTATTTTTTTCTCTTAGTTTTTACTCTTTTTCAATTAAAAAGTTTTAATTTTCCTTTTTTACATCACTCTTTCCTAAACTTAGAGGAAAAAAAATTTTTCACTCCTTTACTTTTCTTTCCCTCATTTTCCTTCCATGATAAAATTTTATTCAAGCAAGGTGTAAGTTTGCATTAGGGATAATATAAATTTGACTAATATGTGATATAGATTATTAGATAAGTTTGCATTGGAGATAATATAAATTTGACTAATATAAGATATAGATTATTAGATGAGTATTAAAGAAAAATTAATGAAAAAAATAAAAATATATATCTTTTCAAGGAAATTAGCTTCTAATAGTTTCTTAAAAAAAATTAGTTTCTAACAAGTCAAGAACTCTTAATTATATTTGATTACTTAATTTAAAGGTCATATTGCGACATATATTTATAGGCTTGTAAGATCAACTTAACAATAGAATACAAATATACTCAATAAGAAAAAAAAAATCCCTTATTTTACTCCTTAAATAATTCTTATTAAATTGTAGAAAATATTAAATAATATATTGAATAATCATCCTACTAATTAAGGAATCATATCATTCTCTTACCCTTTAAAATAAACTTGTATTTAAGACTAACTAAAAATAAATTGTAGAAGTGGCTACATAAAAGACAAGTAGGTGGCATCCTCAATAGTAAGAATCTTGTTTCAATCAATTATTTTCTTTAATCTTACTTGAGATAAGGCTCTCTCAACATGATGTCTATGGACTACGGTGATTTTACCATTGGATTTTCCCTTAATAGTAAGTTTTGTGTGCCCATTCAATGGAAATTTCATTATTAACTTCAAAAATTTAAAAAAAAAAGTCTCAAAATTTCCAAACAATCAATATCAAGAACAATTTCATGATCCTCTAACAATGACAAAAACATATTAAAATAAACTAGCTAACTTTGCTATGAGAGTTTTACCCTCGTGCATTTATTTTGACATATTAAGTTTCCATCATTTGCAATCTTCACATAAAACTTATCACAGTGCTCCACTAGAAATGGAAGTTTTTTTTGATAATCTTTTCATCCAAGAAATTGTTTATGTTACTTGAATCAACTAATATAGTGATTGGTTGTTATTTAAGGGACTTATTAATCTCCTTGGTTTATAGATTAGAATAATAAACAAAGGCATGAAACATAAATATTACAAACTCATATGTAGTTTTCCCATCATCATGATCTAAATTTGAATCATCATCCTACACCTCATCAACTTTCTTTACTAGTTCACCTATCAAAAGTTTTCTTTACTTACAATGATGCTCCTTCTGCCTCTTCTCATCACAATGTCAACACAATTCCTTTAATGATCATTATTTTAACTTCTCTTACATTATGCATTTGGCAGTGGCAAAAATAGAAGTAATATTGTTTCCAAAATATTTGGTAACACTTTTAGTAAATGTATAATGAATTTTAGCAGTCAATTTCTCTTCTTCAAATCATGCACAAGGGGTAGTGTCTACCATTGTTCATGGTTGGTGAGTTTCAACTTCACATCAAATTGCAAGAACAAGTCTTTTAATGAATATACCCATCAACTATCTTTTAGAATAATCTTTAGTATAATTGATAAGTTATTTAAAATGACTCTAGTACTCATGGACTATTGATATGTGACATATTTTAGCAAGTTGGCCATATGTGTTTAGATATTTTGGAGGCCTAAAATAAGAGAGAAAACTTTTAGTAAAATTAGCCTAATTCAAAATTTGAGTCAAGCTTCAAACCAATTATATCACTAAATAGCATCACCCTAATTGAATGAAAGTAATTTTCATCTTAAAGGCTTCTTTTATGCAATGCAAAAGGAAATATTTTTAGCTTTAGAAATTCAAATTGTATAATCACTCTCATCCAAATAGAAAATTGCACTTTTAGTTGTAGATGCATAAAGTTATAATCTATGCCTCCAAGAGATTTTCTTAATTATTTTCACTCTCTAGTACACTTAAAGGCAATATCTCTTAATTATGCTTTCACATGAACAAGAAACATCTCTCTAAGCTTCTCTATGGGTTCTTCTATTAGAGATATTCTAGCATTTAAAGAAGATAAGTTATGTGAAGACTTGAATTATAAATGAAAATCAATGATGCTAAGATTTTTTTTTTTTTTTTTGGTTTAAGGGGCATAAATTAAACATGTTTGTTTTTCTATTTCTTTTCTTTGTGGTGATGGTAGGACTATGGAATAAAAGTGAAATCTCTAAAAACATCACTATAATAGTAGATGATAAGAACCTAGGGACCAAAGGAGAAAACTTGCGAAAATTAGTGATATCAATCTCTTTAGGGAGATCAGTAGATCTTTTCAAGGAGATTGACCTCCAACAAGTTAAGAGTTCTTAATTGTATTTGTTACTTAAATTTAAAGTCATACAATGGTACATATTCATAAGATTGTAAGCTTGACATAAAAATTAAATAAAGCATCAAATATAAAAGCATAATCAATCTTTAATATTACTCTATATTATTTCATACTAAAATATATATAAAAAAATCAAATAATATGATTAATAATATTTCCATTAATTAAAAATTCTTATCATATTAGCATACTCTATGTTTAAAATTAAAAATAATTGAAATAGTTTTTAGTACCATTAATATTTTTATAATCATTAGACAAAATATTTTACTTAAAATATTATTTAATAAAATTTTTAGTTTTTATGGTAGTCAATAATGGTGGCAACAATGATGATGGTGGCAATAACAATGGTGGCAAGGATGAAAGCAATAGTCATGCTAATAGTGGCAATGACTATAGGGATAGTAGCAACATTAGTGGTGGCAATAATGATGGTAATGAAAGTGATGGTGGCAATGATGATAACAATTGTGGTAACTATGATCGTGGTTGGTGATAAGGATAATGATATAAGCAAAAAAGTAAGAAGACAAGAACAAATAGTTTTAGGCTAAAATTATTGGCTTTTATATTAAAAACATTTTGGGATTAAACTTAGCATATGTGATGGATATTTTAACTCATGAAACTTGATGGGATAAAACTAGTCAACAATGGTGAGATAACAATCTCATATTAATCTATCCAAATAATTTGTTAAATACAAACATGATAATATAAGACTTGCCTATTTTATACTAAGTCATCTTATCTATAAGTACATTTTGATCTTATTTATGATTCTTCATTACAAGTAAAGAAGCACCACCTTGCCTAAAAATTGTCATCACTACATAATGATCATAAGATGAGTTTAGATCATTTCCTACTTATGTTTTCAAAGTAATTATGGGGATACTCACATGTAATGTTATTCTTCAAAAGAAAACTTTAAATAATTTACCTTTTCATTATAATAGGGCACTTGCTTCATCAAGAAGTTTCCCTAAATAAGAAGAGGGAATTAGACTAGTCTTTTCTGTCAAATGTATATTAATGGTTTTGTAATTAAATTGAATTAGTTGATTTAACTAAAAAAAAATTAAAAGTTGATTTATTTGTAAGTTTGATTATCCTTCAAAAATTGGATAAAAATTGAACCAATAAAATTTTTTTGAACTAATCAATCAAATTGTAAACCATTGAACAGTTCCTAGTCTTTTCTATTCATTCAATTTCATAGTGAGTTACTTTTAACTGCGTGAGACATTCATAGAGTCCCACCTAGCCAAGATAAAAGGCCCAAAAATTTTTCTTTTGATGTTCTATTCTTGCCCAAGATAGCCTAGGTGAAGTGATAACAAGTCATTAATAGTTTGCACCATCTACTTTTATAATAAATTTTATTCAATGATGCACCTCAATTATTAATTCAATTTTCAATAATTTTTTCAATATAGTAATATCTAGACTTTTTTTCAAAGGAAAAGTTTTAAAATAATTGTCTTACTGCCTTTAATATATTAACCTCAATGATAAATTCACTTATCATATTAGCTTGATCTAGTATTCTATATTATCTCTTTCTTTTAAGTACAATACTTGCTAATACATAGCAAAGTCTCATTCTTTGCTAGAAATATACATGTATTTTTATATTATGTTCTTGTTTTTTTTTTTTGTTTCTTTTGTGAAATTATGAACAAAATTTTTTATATTACAAAGTAATTTGATTTAACTGGTTGAACTAATTAAACCTTAAACTTTTTTCATTTCCAATTTGATGAATATTTTGGTTCAAAAAACATTTACATTGTAGGTAAAAATTGGCAATGCTATTATGTTTATACTCCAATGCTTTGGTATTGATTTCTAAAGGTGAGTGAAACCTTTTGTTTTTACTCAAAAATAAAAGAAAAAAACCTTTTTGCTTAGAAAAAAGAAATATTTTTCTTATTGCTAACAATGAGTATTATGTTTGAGAGTTTAAAATACAAACACTCTTAATCATAGTTGGAGGCAATTGGTCTTAAGTGACACTTAACTCCACTAGATTTTTTTTTTGTTAGTTATACATGGGGAAAAAACATGTTTAAATTACCATCAATGCCCATTTCAAATTTTGTTGCAGTTACACAATCTTTTCTTGCATGCCAACATTATCATATTGAACATGGACATAAAGTCCTAAAAAGGCTTACCTAGCTTCTAATGAACAAAGATGAGAGTAGTGTACTTTTCTTATGTTCTCCAACTTATAATGAACTTGGCTATGAATAGGTTGCCCAATTGTTCAAAACTTTTGATGGAATGTGGGAGTATAAAATATCATCATTATGTTATGCCTCTTAATGTGGTGGTGAGAGGCATTACACATTAATGCATCTAAGGTTGGATAGAATGATATAAGTTTACAAAACCTACTTTAATGCTCTGTTAGGCTTGTAATTCTATCAAATGTATTTAGAGTGGGAATTTTGAACTTATTTTAAATAGACACATCTTGGATATTTTTTCGAGGGGAGCTCCAAACCTTTCCAAGGTTCCTTTATGATAATGCAATGTTACCCTTTTAAAGCCATTATTTGCTCTTGTACTTTCTTATGTTACTAAGCCAATTAAAAATTTTTTCTCAAAGTGGGGAACAACTTGCTAAGATTTTACTACTCCTCATTAAGGGGTCTTCTAATGTTGCTTTAAAAGACAAGATAAAAATTACAAGATGCATGCTAGTAATGACAAGAAGCTAGAGGTGACATGGACTGGAATCTCTATGGGTCCCATAAGAGAGTCATCGACCAACCTTGGCTTATCATTGGAAACATGCCTTTGCTTGCTTTTCATTAAAGAGCTTTACATGATCTTGACCTCCTATCCCTTACGGTATTAATTAGGTCTCAATTCATTTGTTCCTTTTGTGGGTTGTTAGTGGTTTTCCCATTAGGTTTTGATAATGGGTTCTACATGACCTCAATGCCTTGATAACCCTTAAGGATTATTTACCCCTTGTGGAATAAGGATTCCTCATGCTACAAGGAAAGTAGAAGGACTTGTCACAAAGGCATCACATGGTTCTCTAGAGATGCAAAATAGGTAGACATTATGATGCATAGAGCTTGACTAGTGGAAGTTACCTTTGTTCTTATGCCATGTGCCTTCATTGTCCCAATTAAAGTGAAAGAGAATGAAGAAGCTAGATTTTGTTTTGAGTTAAGGGTGTGGTCTTGGAATTATAGGAGATTGTGTAGGTGAAGTAGAAGGGAAGAAAGGCGATGTTAAGTGCTTCATAAGTGTTTAAAGAAGAAACCTAAATGAAAGATCTTGTGATTTTAACCAAGAACTACAATCATAAGAGAACAAAGACAATTCAATTTAGCAATGAGGAATAAGCCAACAATAGTCCTCAACCTTTTCAATTTTTTCAATGTAATCATAAACCTTTCACTTTTTTTTTTCTAAATTTAGTTTTAAACATTACTAATCCTTTTCAAAGTGGTTCTTTTGAGGATAAAGAGTGAGTTAGAAGTTATATTTGTCTATCAACCTATAGAAAAATTTTGATGATACTCATTTTTGTATATATTTTCATACATTTACATATTCTTGTCATGGGATAGATTATTTGTGGTATTTGGAAAGGCATTTTCGTTGCCAACACATAATTTTGTATATATAATTATACATTAACCAAGAGATATAACATTTGGCTTGCTTTTCCATCTTAAATTGCACAACATTAAAAAGAATTATTAACATTTAAAACTGAATTGAAAAAAATAAAAAGTAAAAAAAATTGGAATGGTTGAGAACTATTTTTTGCCTTATCCCATTGAGAGTGGCCTTAAGGAGTGAATTTTAAATGTCAACATGATGGATGACAAAACCTATAATGTACTTGTTCATTCCAAGGGGGTGAAAGTTAGAGATTTTAAATATAATATAATTGGCACTTCCTGTACCAATGTTTATGAGAAAGTGAAGTTCTCTAGTTTAATGGTCAAGCTATTAGTAGTGCCTAGGATAGGGATCCAAGCTCTAGGTGGAGCTTTGGCCTTGCGCTCAATTTGTGCTTGGCATTGTTCTTGACAGATGGCATCAAACCAGTATGCAGACTTGGACATAGTCTATAGTCCAACATATTGTGGATTGGTCTTATAACAATAATATATTTTTATATAATGGTAAAATGTTCTCCAAAAATCATGTACAAATTCAAATTATTAATCCTTTTCATAAATTGGATCGAAGGAATTTCTATAAAAGTTAAAATTAGCAAAAATCTTGTTATTGAAAATCAAAAGCAAGAGAAGAAATCTTTTTTCCCCACAGACAGCAACCTTAAAGGCAAAGTCTTTGAAAGCAAAATTAAGCAACCAAGGTAATGTTACATGCCCAGGAACTGAAGACAATAAGCAAAACTTAACTTTTATCATTTTGATTACTTTTAAGTACTTGAATACTAGTTTGGCCTATTATTATTTTATGATTCCATTTGACCTGAGGCAGAGCACCCATATAGCAGATAGACATTGTGGGCTTCTACCTGCTTAATTTACTACTCAAAATGTTCATGCCCTATTTTAAAAATAATGAGTAAATTCATTTTTTGAGTCAAAGTAATATCACCCAAAATAAATTGTGACTATTATGAGATTTTATAATTACATTTTATTTTGCTTTTGGTACAAAGATGTTGAATTTCTTACTTTAAAAATAATGGGTGAAATTCAATAACACATGCTAGATTAAGTTTCATTTCTAAATTAGTAAATATTTATGTTTGCATACCAAAAACATTATAAGCTTATGCTAGAAAGGAATCTTCATTTATGGCTCAAAATGCTTACTTCAAACATAGTGGGTGAAAATGTTTTAATAATCAAAATGAAATGTGACCAGTTTGACCTTCTGTAAGGTAGTATTTTGTTTTGCCCTGAGTGTAAATATTTGCATTTTTTACTTATTCTCATTTCCACATTTGTATATATTCATGTTTAAAGGTCATGCACAAGGCAAGTTAGATAAATACAAAAGAAACATGCTAAGGAACTTATTTTTACTCAAAATGTTCATAATATCACCAACACAGCTTTGTGATCCAAATTAAGATAGTATAACATTGATGCATAATTGTTGTAATTATGCCATAAAAGATGAACCCAAGGTAAACCCTTTCACCTTATAAAGACTGTCATTTTATTTAAGATTTGTTTATATGCCATCTTGTAGTTTGTTCCCACTCATGGCTAAGGTAACCAGAACTCAAATGGGAAGAGGATCTTTGAGCAATGAGGCAACGCAATCTCTAAGGATATAGGAGTTTGTGTAGCCATCACCGTCCTTGTAAATAACATCCATTGCTCGTGTGAGGTTCAGGATACGCTGCAGAAGAGCCATTGGAACTGGAGTTGGAGCCAAGCACTCTTCATTTATATCTTTCCATGAATAGGCAATCTCCTGGTGAAAAATTTTTATGGCATCTTTTTTCGATACACCGTATTGCTTCATGTAAGATTGGATTCCAGAAGCAACATGGTGTCTCTTTTGCTCAAACTGCAAATTCACGACCATAATTAAATATGGAATTTTAGATTGATATTCTAATCAAGATTACTATTCAACAATTGAGTACCTCGTAGGAGACTATGTCATCCATGAATCTGCTAACAATAGATGAAGCTCTAACCATCTTTGGGAAATTGAACACCCACTCAAAGGCCTCTTTTGTGGCAGTTGGCCCCATGCCAACAAAAGATGTGATTGAAAGCATCGGATAGCCACTAGTTACTAGTGAGATCTCCAAATATTCCTCCATTGTTGGAACATGATTCGAATCCCGCCACTTTGCTTCAGCCATGTAGCATTGGACCAATTTCTTCAACTAGGAGACACACAAGTATGTTTGGAAAAAGGAAGAAATAATAAAAAATAAAAATAAAAAGTTATATCAATTGTTAAGACATAAGCACTCTAAATTCATAACAAAATTGAAAAGCAAATTAAACAAGATGCACACATACTCCTCCTTTAACGTAATCTACAGCGTACAACATTCCTTCTTTTTCCATTGTGCCTTCCAGCTCCTTGTAGACATCAAGAACTAAATCGTAAACCATTTTCATATTCTCTGGGAGAACATTTACGGCGTTAGTGTCCCATCTGAAAATAGACAGACGTCAATTAGAGTCAAAACTGGCCACATGGACATGCTTCAGCTTCCTGATTATCACTTATTAAAAATAATAAAAACAAAGCTAGCTAGCACGTGTCTCTATCAACTCTAATTTAGAATTCGTATTAGCAAAGTGGAAAAGTCAAATTACGATGATCGAGTGGGCTAATGATCATACAGTTGTCAACCCCTTAACCTCATCGATACCAATTGCAAACCCTGAACACAACCAATTCCAAATTTTATTTGGGTCCACTATAATCGGAAGGGCATAATTGCATATAAATCTTTATTGAATTGGACAGAGGAAGATAACCTTTGTATGGCTTCAGTAAGGAGCTCGAGTTCTTTACTTGTACCATAATTATCATACGTATCATCTAGAATAGATAATGTGCTAATAATTTTTGTTAGGATCTTTCTGCCGAAGGAATACTGGGGCTCAAAGTAGATTCCCATTATCCAAAAATAGCACTCCACAACTCTGTCCCGTGCATATGGAAACTTTGTTGCGACATCCAAATTTTTCCACCACCTGGAACACAAGTCACTTTGACTCAGAACTCCACTCAGAAAAATAACAAGCCAAAAACTGAAGTGCTATAGTGGGAAAATTTTGAACTTACTCTGTGATGATCTTTAGTTCTTCCTGATGTACTTTTTGTACAATATTGAAGTCTAATTTTGCAAACTTCAATAGGGTTTCATTGTGTGACTCATCTTCAGAGTAAGCAGCAATGTAGTGACTTGCATCCAACCTTGGTAGGCATTTGTGGATAGGACGGTTGAGGGCATGTCTTACATGATCTGTTAGTTGAGAGCTTAAATGGGTCAACATGGACTGAAGGTTTCTGGTAGTGAAGTCTATTGCTTCATCTAAAATGTCTTCTCCGCGTATTCCAAGAAATGCAGCTTCATACAAACTTAGGATTCCTTGGTTGTCATGAATTAAGCATTCCTTAAACTTTCCTCCTTTGTCCTTGAATTTTTCAAATGCCTCTGTATCAATCACAAAATCCAAATACGTTCAACGATTGTTATAGATATGTTCATTGTTATAGGTACCCTGTATGTTAATCAAAAGCATGAGGTTACCGCATGACACTTTGATCCCTTGTTGTCTAAGCAATCGAAACCGAAGGGCGGTAGTGTAGAGATCACCCTCATCATGGCTGTCACTACTAACCAGCTTTTCCAATGCAACTTCTATCTCTTTTTGGAAATGATAAGCAATGCCTAAGCGTTGGATTGAATCAATAAAGTGCAAACTTTGCGAAGGCTGATTGGAATCTCTTAGCATCTTTCTCACTTCCTCTTTGAGTATTTCATGGTCTTGGCCAATTGAGGTGCTTATTGTCTGTAGAAGAAATTGGCAAGTATATATTATGCATGCCATACCAAATGTTTAGCAGTGTGTATGTCAAGTTGGTTCTAAACTTTTATAAATGGTTACAATTAGGCTCTAAAATTTTTTTACATTTTTATTTGAATTTCATACTTTTAAAATTTGTTCCAAATTGGTTTTGTTTTGGAAAGAAAGTAGTTAAAACCATTACAAATTGTACATCAATTAAATGCAAATTATTAATGGTTTTACCATTTTTTGTAAAAAAAAAATAATAATTTGAAATGAATTTAAAAAATTATAAAACTAAAGAACAGCACATAAAGATTAAAAATTTAATATTTTATTAATTTTTTCCCATTTCAATTCAACAAAATTTTTTAGTCAGTTAAGCATGGAAAAGGAGGCATGCATGGTTTAATTACCTCAGAGTCAGAAACATGAGAGAGGAAATAATCCCCCCAAAACGTAGGATGGTAATCAGCAGTAGGACGATTGACACGAGATGTTTGAACTCCTGAAATTTGGGCTGCCATATCCTTCCTTCCTCCTCTACTTGCTGAAGACAATCCTTACTACTGCTTAATTGCTATGGTGTGTCATAGAGTTCGTTTGATACCGTATTTATAGGGACGTTCCAAGCTGTAACGTCGGTGGCTTGTCTTAATGGTGAAGAATGGTCTCGGCAATCAAAGGCTTATTTATAGCCTTATGTAGCAGAATCTTAAGATCATTGAGTGAAAAATATTACTAGTATTATTGTTAGAAAAATATTGAGAGTTGAGTAATATTGGGTATATATGGGATTCTGTGAATGAGATATATTGAATACATTGAATGCAGATTGTTAATCTCCTAACATTTATTAGGTATGATTCCCCAATTTTTTGGAGTTTTGTGCATGATATTCCATCCAAGTAATCAGCTTAGATACAAAAGAATTTAGTGATTTTATTCTAACACAAATGTAATTATAATCTGATTAGAATATGTTTTTCACTTTTGTATATGTTGTAGGGTAAGAATAATTAGAACATGTTTTTCTTATTATTCTTTTAGTATAAACAATTAACAATATTTGTTATTTTTTATATTTTGTATTTATATGTGTATTAAATATTTAAATTATAATTTTAAAAAATTTTTAATAAAATAATTAACTAAAATTTTTAATTTAATATCAATTTTTATAATTTAATTTGGTGAGCAAATCGTGAACAGCTGTTTATATGGTGTCATGCGATCATTGATTGAAATGAGAATCCCCCTTTCGTGGGCATAATCGTATAATCGTTAACTTCAAAAAATATTCGTGGAACCGCAATCACACAATCATTTCCTCTGCAATGCTCAAGACATCTTGTGCCATCTACAGTGAAATCTATTTGATATTGGCATTAATATTGCCTGCTATGAGCACCAATATCAAGAGTTCACGGGGTTTGTAGGCACCCTAATTCTTGACAATTAAGGCAATCCACCGACACCCCAAGTTGGAATGGGCCAAAAAGTACCATATCAAACGACCTCTATGGCACACCCTAGCAACATATAAAATCAAAACTTGCTAAGAGCCCACATGGACAAAGCTTAGCATCACTAATATTAAAAATAATAAAAACAAAACTAACTAGCATGTGTCGATCAACTCAATTTGGGAATTTGGGTTTAAGTAAATAATTGGAACACTGTCAGCCAAGTGGACTGACAATTGGGAAATTCTAGTGCCGTTTCAAATTTTTGATGCATGAACGAAACCTTTTTCAGTTCATTGCTTTCTTGCCTGCAGTGGAATATAAACCAACTTGGCAATTTTGTATCCCAAATGTAATTTTTTTAAGGGATTGAAAGTGGAGCATCGAAAAAAGTGTAGAAGAGCACGATAGGCGTCGTTCTGGTGAAATGAGATGGGTTGGCTCTTTTGTGAACTGTCGTTTTAGTTAAGCAAGTGATACATGAATGTATAAATTTCAGTTATACTTGCAATAACAAGAAAGATTCATTAGTGGTGCAATTGCAGTTTCCAAAATATATGCACCAAATATTAAAAATGTTTTTAGTGTTTTTGCCAAACAGTAAAATTATTTTCCAGGAGGCTCCAAGGATGATATAAAAGACAATAGGTGGGTTACTGGGTTAGGAAAAATGACATCAGTTTAGATCCGAGGGTCTAATGGTTTCATCTCAACACAAACATAATTATAACGTGATTAGAGCATCAGTATATGTTGCGGGGAAAGACTAATAATTGGTGGAACATAATTAGAACATGACTTTCGTTTTATTCCTTTGGCTGAAACAACAAACAAAAAGTTGTCACAGAATGATTAAGATACGGTAACGTGTTTCTCCCCAAATATTTAGTAGAATATTAGATACAGCGACGTGTTTCAACATGGATCATTTGATATTTGTTGGATATTCTTTATTCTCTTGCATTTTCCTGTAATTTTCTTGCCAAATATTTAATGTACTAAAAGGTTTGGATGGGTGTCACATGCAATAGAGTTCTTAAATATTTTTATATCATTTATCACTTCAAATCACTTATTAGTGTCGGTAAGAGTAACACACCAACAAAAAGGGAAAAAAAAATATTACATCATCTCTAATTTTATTACTCACAATTACTGGCTTTCTACGAAACCACAGAAAATGAATTACCCTATTAGCCCAAGAATATACTTACATTGGCTATTCAATGTAGCCCAGCATAAGTATATGATATTAGAAGTGATGTGACATTGTAAAAAATATTACAATTATAAAAATTTAATTATAATTAAAGTAAAATTTTATAAATCAATTAATATAAATATTATTAAAACATAATTATCTTAGTTGTGAAACAATCTTCACCGTATATATCAGTATTTATGTAGCATTAGATTCTAGAAACAACAACATGGTATCTATTTTGCTCAAATTGTAAATTCACGACCATAATAAAGTTTGGAATTTTAGATTGATAGCATAATCAAGAGAACTATTTAGAAATTGATTAATTACCTTGCAGGAGACTATATCATCCATGAATATGCAAACAATCGATGAAGCTATAACCATCTTTGGGGAATTGG
This sequence comes from Rhizophora mangle, assembly GCA_037832345.1. Lineage (NCBI taxonomy): Eukaryota > Viridiplantae > Streptophyta > Magnoliopsida > Malpighiales > Rhizophoraceae > Rhizophora > Rhizophora mangle. The sequence continues at coordinate 42,136 of JBAPLJ010001661.1, read as the reverse complement.
AAACCCACTCAAAGGCTTCCCTTCTAGCAATTGGCTCCATGCCAACAAAAGATGTAGTTGAAAGTATTAGGTAGCAAGTACTTACTAGTGAGACCTCCAAATATTCCTTCATTGTTGGAACATGGTGTGAATCCTGCCACTTTGCTTTAGTCATGAAGCACTGGATCACTTTCTTCGATTAAGAGACACATAAGTATTTTTGAAAAAAAAAAACATAATGAAAAAATAAAATGTTATATCAATTGTTAAGGTGCAAGTTAGGGCACAAGCACTCTCAATTTGTATCAAAATTGAAAAGTAAATTAACAATTGTAATACAATTTTCATTGTATATGTCCATAGTCAACTTTTTTTAGCACAGTTACTATCCACTTGATACAATTGTGCATAAATAATTGTTACAATTATCACATCTACTAGCATCAATTAAGAGCATTCAAAAAATTGAAAAAATTCATTTAACTAAAAAAAGAGGGAGGAAAGTCCTATTGCTTTCTTTTCATTTAATAATGATCCCATTTTTATTTAAGAGATTTTGACTTGTGAGAATTTCTTGACCCTTATTTAAATGCAAGTTTTGTTGTGATAAACCTATTAAACTATTGAATCTAAACTGAAATAATAGTTGGACAAAAAAATAATACACTCAAAATTTACAAACACTAGAATTTATTTGATTTAGCATTTAGCTTAGGTTCAAATACTTTATGTCATTGAACACTCAATAGCCTTAAATCATGTCTCAAAATGGGGAAAGTTGTCGACACATGATAGGGAAATTATCAACTTCTTGGCATCAAAGTTGTCAATAAATGATAAAAAAATTAATTTCTTTATCTATGGCATCTTCAAGTTGGCTTAATGCCTCAATTTTTTTGTCTTCAGCAACTAAAGTTAGCTTTCAACAAGAACCAATAAACATTAACTTGGTTGTAATAACATCCATGCTTTAGTCTTCGTAACTTAAAGAAGCTTACTTTGTATCTTAATAAATTTTCATCTTAATTATTATATTAAAATAATAACAGTTAATTTTTAATCATATATATATATATTATTATAGATAGAAATTAAATTTAAATAATATTTAAATTTAACAATTAAATTAAATTACATCATTATATTTGTAAAATTGTTAATAGTACTAATTTTTGTTATTAATATATTTTTTTTGTTATGATCTCAAGGATAAAATGAAACTTAACATTTAATCTCTAATAATACATTTAATTTTTGGTCAAATGTATAGAACTTTAATTGTCACAATATGGCAACAATAGGGCCCTATTGTAAACTATGGTCATTAATGACACCTTACAACCATAACAACTCTTTCACTACTTTTGTAACAACTATGTATTTAGCTTGTGTTGTAGATAAGACAATTATAAATTATAAAATTCCCTTTCCATTGATGACATAATAAAAAAGAATGGAAACATCTTATCAAAGTTCTTTTCTTACCAAGATCTCCAACATCTTTAGGATTAATATATCAAACTATATTATTATCAATGTCATTATTCTTACCGCAAACCAAACTGACATTTATAGTTCCTCTGAAATGTCTTAGAATCTATTTTACTACCTCTTGAGGATTTCTTATGAATCTAAATACAATGCTAACAATGTGTGAAATATAAAGACAAGTGCAAATCATAGCATACATGATGCTACCAATTGCACCACCATATGAAACTCAAACCATTTGCTCCATTACCTATTCTATCTGAGGTGACTATGTTACAAATAATTTGAAATGAGTTAATAATAGAGGGCTCACATACATGTAATTTTGCATATCAAATCTTTTTGAAAACTTTTTAATGTACCTTTTCTATGACAAGTAGTGGGTTCTTACGTCTTGATTTTTGAATTTGGACTCCTTTGCATTTAGGAGCATACAAGACTCTGATAATAAATTAAAGTGAATTAGGTTGAGTACACCTCAATCTATATCTTTTGTCATCTTTTGCCATCTTTTGCATAACACAAGAATATGCCCTTCTTTGCCCTTGACACAAACTTGTTTTCTTTCTCACAAGCATAATTAAAACAACCAAATACTCTGATATTAAAGTAATCTGAATGATACCTCCTTTAAAGTCTTTGTATTAATTGCTCTTGATGGTAACTGTAGATATGATACACTAAGCTATTCTATTTATTTAGAAGAGGACAGGGAGGCCCAAGAATCAAGTACAGATCATGTCATGTCTTTCACTTTCTTGACAACCAAACAACTCAGCCTTGTCCACATCTTCTGGCCTCATTCCATTGTAGAGCTCTTGCCTCCTATGTGGCCTATGGGCTGTGCTGGGCACCACCTGGACACGCAGGGCAGCCCAAAAACTTCACGTACGCACCAGCTAAGGGTGACGAGAGGATTTAAAATGTAATCATGGCAAGTTTAGCTAGTAAGATTATAGTGATTAGGATCTCCTTCAATTAAATCCATACTTCAGATGGAACATTAAGGCTGCAAATGTGCTCTCAGAGAATATGAAAATGGTTTATGATTTAGTTCTTGATGTCTACAAGGAACTAGAAGACACAATGGAGAAAGAAAGAATATTGTATGCTGTAAAATACACTAAAAGAGCAGTATGTGTGCAAATTGTTAAATTACTTTTTAATTTTGTTACGAATTTTGAATACTTATACTTTAACAATTGATATAACATTTTATTTATTATTTCTTTTTGTTTTTTCAAAACTACTTGCCTGTCTCCCAGTTGAAAAAATTGGTCCAATGCTAGGGTCTATGAGAAAGTAAAGTTCTCTAGTTTAATGGTTGAGCTCCTGGTAGAGTTCGAGATGAGGACCCAAGCTCTAGGTGGAACTTCGGCCTTGGGCTTCATTCGTGCTTGGCATTGTTCTTGGCAAATGGCATCAAACTTGTACGTGAATTTGGACTTAGGCTATAGTCTAGCATGTTGTGGGTTTATCTTATACTAGTAATATATTTTTATATAATGATAAAAAGTTCTCTAAAAATTATATATAATATCATATTAATAGTATTTTTCATAAATTAGATTGAGAGAATTTTTATAAATATTAAAATTAACAAAAATTTTATTATTAAAAATCAAAAAAATAAGTGAAAGTATCTTTTTTCCTCTGCAAGCGGCAACTTAAAAGGTAAAGTCTTTAAAAGCAAAAATAAGTAGTCAAGGCAACATTATATGCCCAACAAACAAAGATAATAAGTGAAATTTAAATTTTTATTATTTTTTAATTACTTTTAAGTAGTTGAGTATAAATCTGATTCATTATTATTAGTTATTGTTAACTTTAACTACAACTTACATATCGTAATTTAAAAAATAATAGATGAATTTATTTTATAATTTAAAATAATATTATTTAAAATAAATTATGACTAAATAATATAATTTTATAATAATATTTTATTTTATTTGGAGAATAAAAATATTATATTTTATTTTTAAAACTAAAATATATTGTGAGTTTGTGTTGGGAAGAAATTTTATATTATTAAATATATAATTTAAAATAATTTTTTATAGTATAAAAAATTTAGTAAACCAATAATTTGGGCATATTTTATTCCTTTTCTATTCTTTCAATTCAATAATTTGGATGGGCAAAATCTAGGGATGAGATAAACTTGAGAGAATTTTTAAATTTTGTCTATTGCAATTGGACAGGTGCTCTGTGGGACCTTGAACCGAGTTGACGTAGTATGAAAATTTCTATCCGTGATTATCCCAAGTTTATTTTTATTTATTTTCAGAATTACTATGGCGAAAAGAATATTATTTTTCCATACAAGATTAATTAACAAAGAATAGTTCCACGTCACTCATCCAATCAACTTTAACTTTTATGGTCAAATTGCTACAGTACCATTAGTCTACCGATTCTTCGCGGATTTCATTTTCATTGTCAGCGACTGGCTCAACCAAAGACTCCACCGCCTTCTCCACTTCTTCTACCTTCATTTCAAGAAAAGGAAATATATAATTAATCAAATCTCACGAACGATGAAAATAAAACTAAAAAATTGTTTTAAATTATATATTTAATATTATTTTTTAAAATAAAATTAGACTTTATAAAAGTATAATCAAATTTCAGTAAATTTTTTCATACTTTTCTTTATCTTAATCCATAAACTAATAAATTCCCAAATTACCATTTTATATGGAAAATTCATTTCCACATTGGTAAATATTCATGTTCAAAGGTCTTGCACAAGGGAAGCTAGATAGGTAGGAAAGAAATATGCTAATAAAATTATTTTTATTTACAAAGTTCATAATAACACCCACACGGCTTTGTGTCCAACAAAATCAAGGTAAACCCTTTCACCGTATAGAGCGACACTTTATTTATGATTTGTTTATGTCTAATTTTAGTTTGTTCCCACTCTAGCTAAGGTAACCAACACTTAAAGGGGACGTGGATCCTTGAGCAACGAGGCAACGCAATCTATGAGGATATAGGAGTTTGTGTAGCCATCATCATCCTTGTAAATAACATCTATTACTCGTGTGAGGTTCAGGATACACCGCAGAAGAGCCATTGGAATTGGAGTTGGAGCCAGGCACTCTTCATTTATATCTTTCTATGAATATGCAATCTCTTGGCGAAAAATTTTTATGGCAACTTTTTCCGATACGCCGTATTGCTTCATGTAACATTGGATTCCAGAAGCAACATAGTGTGTCTTTTGCTCACACTGCAAATTCACAACCATAATTTAGTTTGGAATTTTAGAATGATTCCATAATCAAGATTGTTATTCAGAAATTGATTAATTACCTCGCTGGAGACTATGTCATTCATGAATATGCCAACAATCGATGAAGCTCTAACCATCTTTGGGAAATTGAACACCCACTCCAAGGCCTCCTTTGTGGCAATTGGTCCCATGTCAACAAAATATATGGTCGAAAGCATCAGGCAGCAAGAAGTTACTAGAGGGATCTCCAAATATTTCTCCATTGTTGAAACATGGTTCAAATCCCACCACTTTGCTTCATCCATGTAGCATTGGACCCTTTCTTCAACTGTGAGACACACAAGTATTTTTGAAAAGAAAAGAAATATTAAAAAAAATAAAAAGTTATATCAATTGTTAAAGTATAACCACTAAATTCGTAACAAAATTGAAAAGCAAATTTAATAAGCCAAGCACATACTCCCCCTTTAGCGTATTCTGCAGCATACAACTTTCCTTCTTTTTCCATTGTCTCTTCCAATTCCTTGTAGACATCAATAACTAAACCATAAACCATTTTCATATTCTGTGGAAGCACATCTGCAGCCTTAATGTCCAATCTGAAAACAGAAACATGCCAATTATAGTCAAAGCTGGCCACATGGACATGCTTCAGCTTCCTTATTATCACTTAATAAAAATAACAAAAACAATGCTAGCTAGCATGTGTCTCGATCAACACTAATTTGGAATTTGTATTAGCAAAGTAGATAATTCGAATTACGATGGCTACAAGTGGACTAATGATCAGCGAGTTGTTAGCCCCTTAACCTCAATAATACCAATTGCAAACCCTGAACTCAACCTACTAATTCCAAACTTTGTTGGGGTCTAGTAAAATTGGAAGGGCACAGTTGCAAATATATCATTATTGAATTGGACAGAGGAAGATAACCTTTGTATGGCTTCAGTAAGGAGCTCAAGTTCTTTCCTTGTACCATAATTATCATATGTATCATCTAGTATAGATATTGTCGCTATAATTTTTGTTAGGATCTTTCTGCCAAAGGAATATCGGGGCTCAAAGTAGATTCCCATAATCCAAAAATAGCACTCCACAACTCTGTCCCGTGCAAATGGAAACTTTGTTGCGACATCCAAATTTTTCCACCGCTTGGGACACAAGTCACTTTGACTCAGAAGTCCGCTCGGAAAAATAACAAGCCAAAAACTAGAGTGCTATAACGGGAAAATTTTGAACTTACTCTGTGATGACCTTTAACTCTTCTTAATGTTCTTTTTGTACAATGTTGATGTCTAATTCTGCAAACTTCAATAGTGTTTCATTATGTAACTCATCTTCAAAGTAAGCATCAATATAGTGCCTTGCATCCAACATTGGTAGGCATTTGTGGATAGGTCAGTTAAGGGCTTGCTTTACTTGATCTGTTAGTTGAGAGCTTGAATGGGTCAACATGGACTGAAGGTCTCTAGTAGTGAAGTTTATTGCTTCGTCCAAGATGTCTTCTCTGCTTATTCCAAGATACGCAGCTTCATACAAACTTAGGTTTCCTTTGATGTCATGAATTAAGCATTCCTTAAACTTTTCTCCTTTGTCCTTGAATTTTTCAAATGCCTCTGTATCAATCACAAAATCCAAATACATTCAACATTTGTTATAGATATGTTCATTGCTCCAAGTAACTTACATGTTAATCGGGAGCATGAGGTTACCGCATGACACTTTGATCCCTTGTTGTCTGAGCAATCGAAACCAAAGGGCGGCGTTGAAATTATCATCTTCATCATGGCAACCACTACTAAGTAGCTTTTCCAATGCAACTTCTATCTCTTTTTGGAAATGGTAAGCAACGCCAAAGCGTTGGATTGAATCAATCAAGCGCAAATTGGAATCTCTTAGCATCTTTCTCACTTCCTCTTTGAGCATTTTATGCTGCTGGCGAATGGAGGTGCTTATTGTCTGCAGAAGAAATTGACAAGTATATATTATGCATACCGCGCCAAACGTTTAGGGGCATGTAAGTTACTAATAAAGTTACTAATATTTTATTTTTTCCTTAAGCATGTAAAAAGAGGCTTGCATGGTTTAGTTACCTTGGAGTCAGGCACGTGAGAGAGGAAATAATCCCCCCCAAATCATAGGATAGTAATCAGCAGTAGGACGGTTGACACTAGATGTTTGCTTTTGGAGTAAAGCAGAAACTCCCGAAATTTGGTCTGCCGTAGCCTTCCTTCCTTCTCTACTTGCTAGTGTGTGGCATAGAGTTCGTTTGAGACCATATTTATAGGCCCACTCCGTGGAATAGGTTGTGGGGTATTACCCATATACGATGTTTGAAAACCCAATAGGTTTAATCGGTGTAGCAAGAGCTTGAACAAGTACAACTAATATTTGATAGCAAGAGCCAAAAGTTTTGGTTCCAATTACCAAACATAATAGCCGAAACTCAACCTATTTTTTGAATCTCAAAACTTAACAATTAATCACCGACTAATATAGTTTCTAGATAGTTGCACGCTTTGCACGCTATCAAAACTAGACAGTATCCTTAATAGTGAAAAGAGCAAAGACAATTGGAAAATTTTAGTGCTATAACAACATTATTGTTTGTTTTGCCGTTTCAAATTTTTGATGCATGAACGAAACTTTTTTCAGTTCATTGCTTTCTTGTCTGCTGTGGAATATAAACCAACTTGCCAATTTTGTATCCCAAATGTAACTTTCTAACGGATTGAAAGTGGAGCATCCAAAAGGAAACCCAATCTCTTCATTGCTTTTGTTGGGATTCCTTTAAGTTGCTTCTGGCGGTTGGCGTTATTTTTGTATACTTTGGCTTTTTGTTACAGAGAAACTAAGATGCACTTACAACTTGTAATACTAGACAGTCATAATAGATAGACACATAAGGAGAAGTAATTTGGTTTTTTTTTTATGATTTGAGTTAAAGATTCAAGAAATTAAATGTATAAGAGATTCATTTTAATTTAATAATATTTAAGTGATAAGTATATTGAAAAAAAAATTTTACATGTGACTCTAATTTTAATATAAATATGTAATAATAAATATATATTTATAATTTTTTTTTGTTTTGTTATAAAAAATAATAGAAAAATATAAGTATTTTTAATTAAATTAATTCGATCTTATAAATTATTATGTATAAATTATTATTAATATTTTTTTATTATTTAAAATTAGTTGGCAAATGTGATCATGCCATGTGTCCAAGCAACTCTATCAAAGTTAGTTAATGCAAATCACTTTAATTAGTGTGTTAATTTAAGTTCATTATTTAATTCTTAACTAATTATATTAAACGCTCACTGCAAGAGTTTACGCAATAAGAAACCTTTTTTACACAATAAGAATCTAAATCTTGGCACAAAAGAAGCAAAAGATTAAAAGAATTGTTTTTGTTGAAGAAAAAAGGCAGCGGCCTAATTTTACATGCTAACTCACATTCTGTAACATGCTAATTTACTGTATAGATTTTCGTGATTAAGATAAACTACATACATGACTTCTTGTTTTTCCTGTGGCGCTCGCCGGCTGCTCGAGGATATTTTAGAGGCGTCAGGTTGTGCCAAATTATAAGCCTGCAAGACTTCAATGCTCTCAACGAACTCCATTAATTTGGGACCCTTATCATAAAATATATATTACGCCTGATATCTACCTACTCATAATGACAGTATACCCGACACCATAAAAACAAGTGTGGATTGTATGCAGATTAGAGATCTACCAATTTCATACGTTTGCTCTTTTTAGTTTCTCTTGTTTTAAAATTCACTATAAATAAATGAACTGATCAACAACCACCTTAACCGGCCCCAGGATGACTCTACTGTTAAGAACTTAAACTTGAACTTGTAAGTTGCTTATGGGAAAATTTTGCCACATCTCAAATGCTGATTTACATTATATTATAGTAATTGTTTATGCACTTTTGTAATTCACATTGTAAATTGTAATTATATAATAGAAAAATAAATATGTAGAATAAATGGTCATGGTGAAATATATTATTAGCGTGCATCTAGCATCAACCCAAACAAGTCTATGTAACCTTAGCAAAGTCTAGGGGAAATGATATTTTATGAGATGTAAGGACTGCTATATCACTCATTGCTTAACAGACTCTTAATGAAGACTTTAAGATCGACTTAGAAAATGACACTATTAATATTATTTATTATATTGTAAGACAAATCTTTATGTGAATTTCTAGACATGAATGTATTCCTAGTGACCTAAAAAATTTGTTATTTGTTTGCAAGCCTTGCTTGAAAGATGTTTCATTAGATTTTTGTTAGTACATAAGACTAGTGATGACATATGACATGTCATGAAAACTAATCATTATTATCCTATAAGTTATGTTTTAATAATTATTTTATAATTTATTTATTTATTTTATAATATTATAGTATAATTAGTAATTTTAAATAATTCTAATAAATAAATATTTTATTAAAAATATCAGTTTTATCTCTATTTTTCTCTTTGCGAATTATTGTTTTTTTTAGATTAATCAAGTATTAGCCTTAATTTTACTAAGCATTACATTAAGTGGTATCAAAGTGGGTCTCACCTATTCTAATGGCAGCATGAGACAGTGGGAATGACAACCATCTTGTTGATGAAGATCAGTGGATGCAAGGGATGCATCATCAAACTTATGCAGTGGATTTTGGTGAAGAAACAAATCTACATATGCATTAAGCTTACGTTGTGGACTTTAGTGACAATGATAGTGGCTTTAGTGAGTACCCAAATTATGGTAGGTATGAATAATGATGACCCTAACATTCTCGAACATTAGATGAATTTCAACTAAACAAAGGTATCCCTATCTTAAATAGTGAATTAAATATTGAAATTTTTTTGGATTAGTTAGTTAAAGTAGAAAGATTCTTTGATTATATGAAGAAACCTAAGATCAAAATGTTAGATTGGTAGCTTAAATATCAAATGAATTTCCATTCAAGGTAGATATCCTTATCTTTAATAGTGAATTAAATATTAAAAGTTTTAACAATTGGTTAGTCAAAGTAGAAAATTTTTTTGATTATATGGAGATGCCTAAAGAACAAAAAGTTAGATTGGTAGCTTGAATGTTAGATGAATTTCAACTAAAAGTAGATATCCTTGTCTTTCATGGGGAATTAAATATTGAATGTTTTATAAATTGGTTAACCTAGGTAAAAAGATTTGTAGATGATATGGAAATACCTAAAGAACAAAAGGTTAGATTGGTAGCTTATTGACTAAAAGGAGGAGCCTTTGCTTGGTGGGAACAAATGAAAGATTGAAGGAGAAAAGAAGAGAAAGTTCTAGTTAGAGGTTGATATAAAATGAAACAACTTCTAGGAGAAGCATTTCTTCCTTAAGATTATGGGCAAATCCTATTTTAGAATATCAACATTACAGTTAAGGCAACAAGTCAGTTCATGAATACTTAGCATAATTTTTCAAATTGTTTGAGCACAACCTGATAGAATCATAAAGCCAGCAAGTCTTAAGAAACCTTAATGGATTGAATCTAGCCATCTGAGATAAAATTAGAGTTCAAATGCTGATGGGCTTATTTGAGGCTAGGAATATGATGTCGCAAGCTAAGATAATGTTATAAGAAAAGAACAAGAATGAATCTTGTCATCAATTTTATATTGATTTTAACAAATTTGTTGCAAAAAAAAGAAAAACAAAAAGCCTTAAGCTAACCTAAAAAAAAATTATACTTGAAAAAACTACAAGCAAACAATTGTGTGTTAAGAAAGCTATAATTCATAATGTTAATCCTTACAAAAATCCTATACTTGGAAAGTATTTGAAGTGCAACGAGGTAGGTCATCATTCTAATGATTGCCCATATTGGAAGACAGTGAATATAGTAAAGTAAGAGGAAGCAATTGGAGTTAAAGATGGTGAAGTTTATTACTACCTAGACAGAGAGGAGTACAAGTACAAGAATTATAAAGTTTTATATATAGTGTGAAAGTTTATGCTAGCTCCTAAGTAGGAAGATAATACTTAACAAAATAAGATATTTTATACTAGATGCATAATTAACAATCTTTGTTTGATTTAATTATTAATAGTGGAAGTTAAGAAAATATTATTGGGATAGAAATTGTTAAGAAATTGCAATTACTAGTAGAGAGGCATTTGAGTCCATATACCATTGGCTAGATTAAAATAGTGGGAGAAATTCAAGTAATAAAACAAATGCAAAGTGCCTTTGTCAATTAGCCAATATATAGATGAGGTTTATAGTGATGTTATAGACATGGATGCTTGCAACCTTTTGTTTGGAAGATCTTGGTAATTTGACATTAATGCTCAACACTCAAGCCAAAAGAATATTTACTAGCTTGAGAAAAGATGAGATAAAATATATATTACATCTTACAAAAGGAAGATCCCAAATCAAGACTTTTTAAGTGGAGTAAAGAACTTTTCTAATAGTCGCTCCCTTAAATCAAGAGATTGAGATTGACATTAAAGAATTAAAGCAATGGAAGGAGCCTTTGTTGATTGACCATTATATAGATGAGGTTTACTATGATGTTGTAGACATGAATACTTGCCACCTGTTGTTTGGATGGTCTTTGCAATTTGATGTGGATGCTCAACACTCAAGCTGAAAGAATATCTACAAGTTTGAGAAAGTTGGGATAAAATATATTACATCCTATAAAACAAAGATCCCAAATGAGGACTTCTCAAGTGGAGGAGAGAAATTTTCTAACAATCACTCATTTAAATTAAGAGATTAAGAAAACCATTTAAAAAAATCAAAAGAGGTTCAAGTACTAGTGTTAAAAGTTGAACCTATAACCCACATATCCCAAGATTTTGGTATTAAATTAGAGAATGATTTCATAATTCATAGGTCCTAAGATCTTTTTAATTCTTTATGTATCATATTTGTTAATTTTCTTGGTTTTCTTGGAGTGGATAATCAGATAGATGATTGTTCGACATCATTATTTAATGTCATTACTCACACAATGATTTACGAAATACTAATTTATTCTAAGCTTTTATTCTTGTAAGGAAGATGCCAATTCTTCATTATCAAGTTGAGGATGAGTTTCTTTTTTTTTTTTTTTTCAAAGTAATGGGGCTTGACATAAACCATATCACGAAGACTAATAATTATTGTTTTATAAATTATGTTGTAATTATTATTTTATAATTTATTTACTTATTTATTATATTTTAATATAATTAGGAATTTTATTTAAATTATTTAGAACAAATAGAAATTATTTAAGTATTTTATAATAATTTATTAGTTAGTCATTAAAGTATTTTCTTATTTAGGTTAAAGTATTTTTTTAGTTAGCTAGATGATTTTATTTATAAATATATGTAAACTCAAGGATTAAATCATTTTAATAAATAAATATTTGAATAAAAGTATTAACTTTATCATTATCATTTTTTTTGAAAATTATTATTTCTTATGTTAATGGAATATAACTTTGTTTTCATTAAATACTAAGTAAGTCAATTTGGTGATAGCATGAAGATTTCCATTATGTGTGCCATAATTTCCTCATCAAGAAAAAAAAAAAGACTTTATAATAATTAATTTTGATAAAAGTTTAACTTTAAAGCAAATGAACTACATGTATAACTGTGATAGGGTATAGAGACTCAACTTGATGATTTTTCACATAACACAAAATCATCAATGGAATCATTTTATAATGAACAAACTATACTTTTAAAAAGTAAAAGAGTGTTCCTCTTGGATACATAATCCATTGTGATATTCATTTGACACATGTTAAACACATCCTGGTCACATGACAATATGTTCATAAAAATATCCATATAATTGTATCAAATATTTCAAATTAAGATATTGTAAATATATTAGACAAATATAAAAATATTTCAAAATTTTTTAAAAATGTACTTATTAATTTTTTTTCTTTCTTATAAACATACTAATAAACAAATTTCTAGCAATAAAAGTTAATATTTTTATATTTTGGTACTTGCACCAAATGCTAGTTGTGTTTATATCATTTAGTAGAGAATAACATAATAACTTTCCCAATTATATCTTAAAAAATATATATGAAGTTCAATAAAATATTTATAATTGTTGTATTTTACAATAGTTCCTATCTTGTACTTTGTCTCTTAATCCTTTTAAGAGTTGATGTATACTTGCATCAATGTACAAAATATCATATATGTATCTGTGAGTCCTCTATGCATGATATCAAATTCATGTATCATTTACATTAATGTTATGATTTCTAGAATTATGATTTATTTATATCACTCTTTTAAATATAAAATTTATCATTTCTAATTTGCAATAAAGATTCATATGAATTCCTTTGGAAAAATAAAATGAAACAAATTTGATTGCAAGTTCCACTATTGAAAATTGAGCTCTTAATAAGTTTGTTTAATGTCATAATTGTGTTCCAAATGTTTATAATATTTCATCAACAATATTTTAGACAAAAAAAAATCCTAGATATAACTAAAAAATTTTTAAGAATATTGATCAAACATTAGATGCTTAGTATTTATAAAAGTGGTAGTGGTCAAATTGTGTCTTTTGTTTGATGGTTAGGAATTTAATTAATTATTTGAATAGTCACGAGTTTGAATTATAAGGGTGCAATTTTTTCTCTATTTTCTATCAATTAAGTAAGCATTATGCTTTTTTAAGCTTGTAAGATTTTAATTTGCAGAATAACATTAGTCTCACCCATGTCTTTATATTGAAATTATAAGACCAAAATATTTTGCTAACTTCAACTTATTTTAACTTAGTGTCAAAGATTAACAAGTCATCATATATAAACAGATAATGACTCATTTTCCTTTTTTGAACTTGTTATAGACATATTTGTATGATTCAATAATCTTGAATCCATTAGCAAGTACTACTTGATTAAATTTTTGGTGTCATTACTTACATACTTATTTTAGTCCATACATTGACATAACTAATTTACACAACTTTTCTTCTTAACTAGGTACTATAAATCCCTCAAATTTTTCCACATACAATTCTTCTTCTAATTCACCATTTAAGAATATTGTTTTCACCTTTGTTTGATAAATTACTATACTATGAATTAATGTAAGTGCAATAAGTAGTATGATTGTGACAATTCTAGCCACTAGTACATATGTATTGAAAAAAATCAACAACTCACTTTTGCATAAAACCTCCTGCAATTAGCCTAACTTTAAACTTATCAATGGTTCCATTGACCTTTGTTTTCTATTTGAAAATCTATCAATATCTAATTGATTTTGAACCAAGTTGGAAGTCTACCAATTTTAAGGTCTTATTTATCAATTCCTTTGAAAACACCACATTTTTCAATTTCATTGCTTCACTAAATTTCTTGGATCATATTTAGTATTAAAAGAATTTGATTACTCACTCATACTCTTGTTCCTTCTAATAGGAATAGAAAAAAATTAAAACCAAAAGTTTTTGTTTTTCTTGCTCTTTCACTCCTACAAAGTTTAGTTATTTCATCATTTTTATTTACTTTTCCTAATGCATCATTTTCCTTCTTAGGAATTTGTCTTTGTTTAGGAACTTTAGAAATAGCGATAAACCTATTTTTATTAAAAATAGCATCCCTCACTTCTATGATTGTATTAATAGACTTAAACTTGTTAGGTTCTATAACCATGAATCGATTGGTCTTCCTATTATGAATATATTTCAAGAAGATACACTCAATTTCTCTTTCATCCAACTTTTTCATTTTAGGCTTAAAAACTCTAACAATTGATATGTAATCTCAAACTCTTAAATAATTAAGGTTTAACTTCCTTTTATTCTAGAACTCAAATAGGTCATTTTGTTCCTTTTTGTCAAAACTATATTCAAAATGTAACATTATGTAAACAATGTCTCACCACAAGATCCATAACTTAAGTCAAAATTTGACAACATGACATTGATTATTTCCATCAATGTTTAATTTTTACATTCAGCAACACCATTATATTATGGTGTGTAAGGAGCAATTGTTTGATGAATGATTCTTATAGACTTAAAGAATATTGACATAATACTCTTTATCTTCATGAAATTTAAGTATTTAATAACAAATTCACATTGTAATTTGACTTCATATTTCTAAACTTTAAATTTTTCAACAATTTCATTTTTAGTATGCAACAAATAACATAACATATTTTAGAATAATCATCAATGAATGTAACAAAATATCTCTTTTTTCCTGATATTAGTGTGTTGTACAAGTCATACACATCATTATAATTTAATTCTAACATAATTGAAGATCTTTGAATGCTTAAGAATGTATTTCTATTTATTTTTGTTAACTTTTAAGTTGTGCATATATCTTTGAATGTATCAAAATGTGACAATAATTATAATTTAACTATATCATGTAATCTCTTAAATTTGTCATGTTCTAATCTATTATGCAATAAAAATCAATGTTAAATAGTATAAGCATTAACATTAATATGATCAATAGCAATGATATTAAATTTGAACATCCCATCATAAATGTAACCATTTCCCACAAATACACCCGGTTTGGATAAGACAAGGTTATAAGTCTTAAATATAAGTTTGAATTTATATTTGCTCAAAAGATTATTCAAAACTAGATTTTTCATAACTTCTAGAACATAATATATATTAGTGAAAGTAATAACTTTCCTGACAGCTTTACCTCCTAAATTCCTATAACAAGAACTATAGTAAATTTTTTAAGTACACAATAGTACCATCAGGTACTAGTTTCAATTATTTGAAGAGATTTTTGACTTTGCAAACATGCATAAAGTACTAGAATCAATCTCCTAAGTAATGTCATCTTTTACCAAATTGATATTTGTGATCATAGCAACTATTTTCTTATTTGTTGTTTCAGCAGAAAAAGTGTAGCAGTAGATGCAGAAAAGATACAGCAGCATCAACAGAGGAAGATGCAACCACACCAATTGGCTTGAAGATTAAGAAATTAGATTTTGAGTCTTAGTATACTAGTGAGATTAGGTGAGATATTATGTGATATAAAGCAAAGGCTAAAGCTTTTGTTTTAAGTAAGTTTATCCAAAGGTACATGAGATCATATTGTTTAAGTTTGTAAACTCCTATATAAGGAGCTCACATTGTAGCAATGAAAATGGAAGAGGAAATGAGGATTTTCTCTCCAAGTGTTTTTCTTTTTTTTTTTATCCTTCTTCAAACACCAACAGTTTGCGTTATGCAAGAGATAGAATTGTGGAGTTGTAATTTTAGATAATGGGGGCGTACTTTGAGCCCCATTATTCCCTTGCAAGAAAGATACTACTGACCAAGATTATAGCAACGACATCACGTATAGATGGCACTTATTATAATTATGGGACAGATGAAGAACTCACACCCTTAACTGAAGCTATTCAGAGGTTAACTTCTGGCAGCATACAGTACGATTATAGTTTATATAATTAAGTCCGTCCTTACACTATTTACATAAATATAAGCTTTTTGACAATGATTGATTCTTAATTGTTTAGCATATTAAGCCATTGACATCATTCCATAGTATATGAAATTGATTTATCACATACTGCTCAATTGCTCCAACGAATTTGAAGCAGAAACAGCTATGGAAGGGGTTTCCAATAACTGTATACAATATACAAAAATTGCGCTAAGTCATAAGCTTTAGTTATCATCCATTTTTGTACTCAAAGTTGTACCTTGTGATCACGTCAAATATAATTTGTTGGAATCATTTATGTCTCCTAGGTGCAATAAGTAGTCGAATCATCTCGTTGAAGCCAAGTGGCATGATGAACAATATGCTCCAACAATGGAGGCGTACATACACATAGCCGTTGGAAGTACTTTCAATCCTTTGCTCGCAATAGCCTCCTTTATTGGAATGGGGTCAATTGCAATGAATGAAGCTTTTGAGTAGGAGTCCAATCACCCAAGATTGTGACAACTTCATCCATCATATCTAGACTTACGAACAACATACTATCAGACGAGGTAAAATTTAGATTGATTGCATGTCATGGTCTCATTTTTGAGCCATAAATGGTTTTTGAGTGTCTTGAGTAAGGTATATCATCAACTGTATTACATTTCAATTTTTTCTCCTTTGATAGGTTGAACCTGAGAAATTTTAACTTAAAGCTTTAATTTTAATGGATTCAAATTTGTATCTCAAGAAACAAAGCTTGCATGTCGCTTCAACTGTTGAATGTTACACATGACAATATGGTGTTTCAGAAGAAGATATGACCAAATCGTTCCACGAAGGGATTGCAAATGCATAGAAAGATATAAATGAAGAGTGCCTCAAGCCAACCCCAGTTCCAATGCCTCTCCTAGATCGTATCCTGAATGTCGCACGGGTAATTGAATCTATATATAAATATACAAGGGTCGCTACAAAAACTCTTACCTCCTAAGAGACTACATTGGCTTATTGTAGACAGAACCCCTGCTTGTTTGAGTTGTGGTTTTCTGATGGAAAAACCGTATTTAAGTGGACAAAAGATAAGAGTTTACAGTTTTGCGTGTTAAAAGGAATGTGTTTTCTTTGGCAGAATTGAGTCATGCAATGTTGCAGAGAATTCTCAAAATTAAATGTGTATCTGGAACACGTCCACAGACTTATCTATAGTGTGTAAAATTGTTGTTCCTGCTATTTTTGGTAATTTTACACCTTTTGGATTTGTAGCGTTTTGATACTCGTTTGGCAGCAATAATGTAAATGTGAACGCTTAATCCAATTGACGACAAATAAGTTTCGTTTAGCTCGTTCCACAAATCCTATTTAACTCCAGTTTAAATTATTCAATAAGGCTACACTACAATGAAATGCTTCATATGTCAATCTCTAACAGCCGTCATATATGTTTTGAATTTATGATAGATATATGGATAGATTAGATGATTTAAGTGGTGGCAACAAAATACCATCTTTCAGCCTACCAATAACAGTGCGACACACCAAATCTTGGGTTTGGTGAGAATCCAATTGAAAGCCTCCGTCAAAGCAATTTCATCCATCCTGAAGAAAATATTACATACCCCAGGATGTGAACAGAGATATCTGCAGAAATTAACAAGTGTTCTTTGTGTGTTGGCACGTAATCGTTGTTAAATTATCTTGCTTCAGCCATTACACTGAAGTCAATTTTGCTCTAAGATTGCTCAATAAAACAGCTACAAGAAATGCAATCTAATACTTTGGAATCCATTTGAATAAACAAAGAGAACACTGAAAGCAAGAAGGATGTTTACTGCTTCCTTAGCATAGTAAGCACAGTATGACCTCCCTTGCTCACTTACTTCTTCCTCAACTTCGGCATGTGACATGGATCATTACAGTATTTGAGATAAGCTATAGATTAAAGATTAAATATTTTGGAAGACAATTACAAGAAAAGGACAAGAGAATAAAAAATATTCAACAAATCTCAAGAGGATCCATGTCCAAACAAGTTGCAGTATCCACTTGGTTTTGGCTGCCGCGATTATCTAAAAAGGCAACGTACGCGTATTAAACAAACATAATAAATCTTTATGCCATTTTCGTGACAAGGAAGTGGGAATTATTAAAATTTAAGTGTCATAATGAAGAAGATTATATGACAATTTTTAAAAACAAATTAAGAGTAGCAGAGACGCAGAGGTTGAACTTTAGCATACTACATGTTTAAAAAGAACATATACGGGTAGACCATGCTATAAACATTAGGCTGTGCTTGGGAGGAGGAAAAAGGGAGAAGGGGAGAGAAAAAATAACTGATACGAAAACAAAATCAATCCACTAATTAGAGAATCATATCGTTCTCTTACATTTCAAAAAACCCTTGTATTTAACATTAACTAGCAATAAGTTGGAGGAGTGGCTCCACAAAAGACAAGTAAGTTGCATCATCAATAGCAAGAATATTATTTTATTCAATTATTTCCTTTAGTCTTACTTGACATAAAACTTCCAATACACGATGTCTGCTGAGTGCATTGATTTTACCGTTGGACTTTCCTTAAGAAAACTATGCACCCCTTCAATACAAACTTAATTTTTAACATGGAAATTTTCAAAATAATGTCTCAAAATTCTCACCCAATCAATATAAAAAATAATTTTATGGTCCTCCAATAGTAATAAAAACATATTACTATAAACCACCTAACTTTGCTATAAGAGTCTTACTCTTGTGCACTTATTTTGACATATGAAGTTTCTCCCCCATTTGTGACCTTTATATAAAACTTGTCACAGTGCTTTGCTAGAAAACCAAGTTTTTTTGTAATATTTTTAGCCATGAAATTGTTAGTACTGCTTTTAGAAAACCAAATAATTTCTAAGGACTTTCTTATTTCTTTCAACTTATTAGTATACCCAAAGGCATTATCTCTTAACCATGATTTTATAGGAACAAGAAACATCTCTCTAAACTCCTTTATGGATTCTTCTCTATAAAATATTGTAGCATTTAAATCAAATGATTTGTGTGAAAACATGACATATAAATGCAAATTAGTGATACTAAGAATTTTCTTTTATTTAAGAGTAAGGGACAGAAATTGAACATGTTCATTTTTTTTTCTTTGTGGTGATGATAGGTTTATGTAATAGAAGTGAAATTCCTAAAAATGTTGCTTTGATGTCAAATGATGAAAACTAGGGAACTAAAGGAGAAAACTTGTGAAAAATAGTAATATCAATCTCTTCAAGGGGAATAATTGATCTTTTTACAGAGTTCAATCTCCAATAAGTTAAGAGTTTTTAATTGTTTTTGTTTACTTAAATTTAAGGACATATGATGACACATATTTATAAGATTGAAAACTTAACTTATCAATTATATTAAGCAAATAAAATGGAAGCAAAATCAATCTCTAATAATAATCTCTAAATTATTCATATTAAAATATAAAAACATCAAGTAATACGATTAATAATAATTTCACTAATTAAAAAATAGTATCATATTAATAGACTTTATGTTTAGAATTAAGGATAATTAGAATAATTCTTAATACCAATAATATTTTTATAATTATTAGACAAATTTTTTTTCTTAAAATATTATTCAATAAAATTTTTTATATTTGTGGTAATCAATTGTGGTGGCAGCAATAATTATAATAGCAATAACTATGAAGGCAATGGCAAAGGCAATAATGGTGCAAGTAATGACAATAACTATAGGGATTGGAGACCTTACTAATAGCTTACATGATCTATTTTACCATAAATATTATTCAAGGAGGCACCTCAATAATTTATAAGTTTTTGAGTATAGTTATATTTAGAATCTTTTTTAAAGAAAAAGCTTTATTATATTTACCTAACTTCCTATAATATGTTAGCCTTAATGATAAATTCACATTTGACACTAGCTCAATCTAATATTTTATATTATCTCTTTCTTGTAGGTGCAATAACAATATAAATATAAATAAATTGTAATTTAGTAATACATAGTGAAGGTTCTCATTTTGCTAAAAAATATATGTATATTATATATTATGTTCTTTCCTTCTCTTTTTGTTTTTTTTTAAATTACAAAATGTTTAATTAGGAGAAAGCTTTTACATCTTATACACATAAATCATTTTAAAATAATAAATATGTAAATTACAAAATAATTTATTTTTAATTTATTAATATATTAAATTATTTAACTTTATTTTCTATTAAATTGTAAATTATATATATAATTTTGATTTATATATTATACATGCATACATATATAATATCAATTTAACTAGTTTAATTTTTGATTTAACTGATTGAATTAATTAAATTTTGTATTTTTGCTATTTTTAATTAGATGAATATTTCAATTCAAAAAACATTTGAACTGCAAGTAAAAATTGACAATGTTATGATGTTTATGCTTTAGTTCTAATTTCTAAAAACAAAATATTGTTACATTCAAGAGTTACTTGCCTTTAAGGAGATTAGAGCTACTTTAGTTGGTGCATTCTAAGATGTATGGTCCTTTAAAGGTACATTTACTTGGTGGTGTTTTTTATTTTGTGACTTTTATTGATGATTACTTAAGGAAGTTTTAGGTTTATGCTTTAAAGACTAAATATCACATATTTTACGTGCTCAAACAATTTCATGTCTTGGTTGAGAGGCAAATAGAGAAGAAGTCAAAATGTGTCCATACTAATAATGTTGGTGACTGCAGTGGCTCATTTGGTAAGTATTGTAGATTACATGGGATCAAACACCAGAGGACACCTCTTAAGACACCATAATTGAATAGCTTTGTTGAAAGAATGAACAGAACAATGATTGAGAGAGTTAGATGTCTACTCTCATGTGCAAAGTTGCTTAGATCCTTTTAGAGTGAAATTCAATAAAGTGACATATGTGATTAATCTGTCTCCTAGTGTTCCTCTATAGGGTGATGTTCCAGATAGGGTGTGCTTTGGTAAGGAAGTCTCTTATGATCATTTGTGGGTCTTTTGCTGAAAGGCTTTTGTTCATGTCTCGAAAGATGAAAGAGGGAAGTAGGAATTTTCATCTTGAGACAGTGTTCTTATGTCTTGCAGTTGAAGAAGCAAACAAGGTCCAATCAAGCTGAAATTTGGACAGCGGATAGAGGACAGCTTCTTCTTGATTTTGAACAGTAGAGATTGTGTTTTGAGCAATATAACTTTGGGGTTTTCTTCAGTTTTGTTGGTCTACATTTTGGGCATTTTTCTGCATGCAGTTTTGATCAATCGTGCAATTGGAAGGCTGTTTGTGGTCCAATCAAGCTCATTCTTAGTCAGTTCGTAGAAGGCACATATATCATTATTTTGGAGGGTTGGATTGTGTTTTGGTGATCGGCAAGGGCAGGTTTTTGCTTTAGAACTGAGACTTTTGAATTTTGGTAAATTTCTGTTCTCTCACCTATGACAGTTTTGGTAAACCATGTGGCTGAACATTGATCCATGGTTTTATTGAGCCAAATTTTAGTTAACTGATAGGAGACATCTAGAGGTTAATTTTGAACAGTTGGATTGTTGTTTTGAGTTCTGCGTATTGAGTTGTAGTAGATAGAACATGTCTAGTTTGTTTTGGTTAACTCATTAGCCTCTCATTGGGTCCAAATTGAAGTTTTTTCAATTTGTTAGATGTAATTGAGATCGAATATCTCTCTAGTGGAGTTGTTTTCTGGACCAAAGTCTCCTGTGATTTTCGCACTATTAAATTTGGAGGGGTTTTCCACATAAAAATTGGGGTATTCTTTTATGTAATTGTTTTACCTGTCATATTTGTTATTTAATCATCTCCTCAGGTTCAACCAAGGAAGAGAAGGCTCCTGAATTTTTTATGTTCTGCTGCCTCTTCTCCCATCAAAAGGAAACATGCAAATAAACTTATTTTTACTCACAAAGTTCATAATCTCACCCACACAGCTCTGTGATTCAAATAAAGATACTATGACACATAATTTTAGTAATTCTGTTATAAAAGACAGAACCAAAGGTAAACCATTTCACCATATAAAGACACTTTATTTATGTCTTGTTTATACATGTTCTTGTAGTTTGATCCTATAGTTTTTAAACCCTTAACCTTATCAATATCAATTGCAAACCTTGAACTCAACCAACAAAAAATAGTTTACATAACTTAAGCTAGTTCAATTAAAACTTAGCCAATTCCAATTTTTATTGCAATTAAATTATTATTGAATTGGACGGAGGAAGATAACCTTTGTATGGCTTCATTAAAGAGCTCGACTTCTTTCCCCATACCATAATTATCATACGTATCATCTAGAATAAGATAATGTGCCAACAATTTTTGTTAGGATCTTTCTGCCAAAGGAATATTGGGGCTCAAAGCAGATTCCTATGGTCCAAAAATAGCACTCCACAACTCTGTCCCGTGCAAATGGAAACTTTGTTGCGACATCCAAATTTTTCCACACCGGGGACACAAGTCACCTTGACTCAGAACCCCGCTCAGAAAGATAACAAGGCAAAAACTAGAGTGCTATAATGGGAAAATTTTGAACTTACACTTTGGTGATCTTTAACTCTTCTTGATGTACTTTTTGTACAATGTTGAAGTCTAATTTTGCAAACTTCAATAGTGTTTCGTTATGTGACTCATCTACAAAGTAAATATAGTGCCTTGCATCCAACCTTGGTAGGCATTTGTGGATAGGTCGGTTAAGGGCATGCTTTACTTGATCTGTTAGTTGAGAGCTTAAATGGGTCAACATGGACTGAAGGTTTCTGGTAGTGAAGTCTATTGCTTCATCCAAGATGTCTTCTCTGCATATTCCAAGATACGCAGCTTCATAAAAACTTAGGTTTCCTTTGTTGTCATGAATTTAAGCATTCCTTGGAACTTTCCTTTTTGTCCTTAAATTTTTCAAATGCTCTGTATCAATGACAAAATCCAAATACATTCAACGTTTGTTATAGATATGCTCATTGCTCCAAGTAACTCATTAATCGGGAGAATGAGGTTACCGTGTGACACTTTGATCCCTTGTTGTCTGAGCGATCGAAACCAAAGTGCTGCAGTGTAGAGATCATCTTCATCATGGCAACCACTACTAACCAGCTTTTCCAATGCAACTTCTCTCTTTTTGGAAATGGTAAGCAGTACCAAAGCGTTGGATTGAATCAATCAAGCGCAAACTTTGGGAAGGCTGATTGGAATCCCTTAGCATCTTTCTCACTTCCTCTTTGAGCATTTCATGCTGTTGGCGAATTGAGGTGCTTATTGTCTGCAGAAGAAATTGGCAAGCATATATTATACATACCGTACCAAACGTTTAGGGGTATGTAAGTTACTAAGAGTTACTAATATTTTATTTCTTCCTTAAGCATGTAAAAAGAGGCGTGCATGGTTTAGTTACCCTTGAGTCAGACACGTGAGAGTGGAAATAATCCCCCAAATCGTAGGACAGTAATCAGCAGTAGGACAATTGACACTAGATGTATGCTTTTGGAGTAAAGCAGAAACTCCTAAAATTTGTTCTGCCATAGCCTTCCTTCCTTCTCTACCGGCTAGCGTGTGTGGCATAGAGTTCGTTTGAGACTATATTTATAGGCCCACTCCGTGGAATAGGCTGTGGGCTATTACCCAAATACGAGGTTTGAAAACCCAATAGGTAAAATCGGTGTAGCAAGCTAAAAGTTTCGGTTTTGTAAAATAAATCTAAGCTGATTATCTTGGCTAACCAAAATATTCTATTTGGTTCCCATCACCAAACATAATGTAGCCGAAACTCAACCTATTTTGTGAATCTCAAAACTGGACAAACCTGATACAGCGTTGACAACTATTAACAATTAATAACCGACTAACATAGTTTCTAGATAGTTGCACGCTATCAAAACTGGACAGACCTGAAACAGTGTTGATATATTAATATCTTTAATAGTGAAAACAGCAAAGACAATTGGAAAATTCTAGTGCTATAGCAACGTTATTGTTTGTTTTGCCGTTTCAAATTTTTGATGCATGAACGAAACTTTTTTCAGTTCATTGCCTTCTTGCCTGCTCTTTTGTGAACTATCGTTGAATTAAGCAAGTGATACATAAATGTATAAATTTCGGTTGTGCTTTATCTTATACAAAGTTGTATAAATATGTTCAACTCATCATGATCTTAGTTAACTAGTTATAAAATGAATTTGGCTAATTATACATTTAATTCAATTTGATTTATTTTTGTTAATTAATTAAAATATTCAACTTATTTTGAGCATGACCATCAAATATACTAATACAAAAATAATTATTAGAACCATCATGCTTGTCAACATAAATTAAGAGAAAATTTTGAAAAATTTATTTAACTTATAAAATCTAACTAAATCAAATGAAAATTTTAATTAATCAAATTAAATTTTATAATTAGTCAATTGAACAAATGTAAACTAATTTTTTTAGTCTATTTACAATTTTTAATTTTAAAAAATTGTAATTAATTAAAATAAATCAAAATATTATTTTTTATATATTTTTTTTATTCTAATGATTTTTAAAAATTAATTTAAAAATAAATATTAAAATAATAAAATAATAAAATAATATTATATCCTTAATAATAACTTATACATTATATATATATATATATATATGTTAATAAATGTATCAAAAATATTTTTTAAAATATTTAAATTAAAAGTTTAGAAATTTTTAAATAAAATCATTTATCAAAATTTTTAATTTATTCTCTATTTTATGGTTTAATTTGGTGAACAAAATTGTGAATATCTCTATCACCAATAACTTGTTAAATTATCAATTGAACAGTTGTCTATTTGGTGTTATAGTATCATTGATTGAAATGAGATTCCAATGTTTCCCCCTTTTGTGGACATAATCGTACAATTGTTACGAAAAGAGAAAAGGGTGTCATTGATTAACTTTGAAAAATATTCGTGGAACCAAAATCACACAATCATCTCCTCTCCAAGGTAAGGGGAATGAGGTAGAGGTTTCTTGAGAAATGAGACAATGGAATCCCATTAAAGTCAAGCACTCTTCATTTATATCTTTCCATAAATATGCAATCCCTTGGCGAAGAAATTTAATCTTATCTTCTTCCGATAAATCATATTCCTTTGTGAAACATTTGATGGCAAAAACAACATGGCCCCTCTTTTGCTCAAACTTCAAATTGGCAGCCATAATTAATTAGGTTAGAAATTGTGAATTTATATAATAACCCAAATTACAATGTAAAAAATAAGTCACAAATGTTTATTTCATGCAACGCTTTAATATTCGATCAACAATATTGCAACCAATACTCAAATTAATTACCATATATAAGACTATCATTCATGAATCTGCAAATGATTGGTGAAGCTTTAACCATTATAAGGAAATTGGACGCCCATTCACATGCCACTGTTGTAACAATTGTCCCCACTTCAACAAAGGATGTTGTTGAAAGTCTTGTAACCAAAAATTAGACCATTTGAAAATTACTTAATCACTTTAAATCACATATAAATATCACTTTTCATAAAATAAAATTTATTACTAGTCTGTAATAGATTATATATATATTTTTTAAAGATAAAATAAAATATACTTTTAAAATCAAGTTCTTTTTGGAGTTTATGATTGACAAGATTGTTCCTAAGCTCACCTTTTTTATTTCTTGCAATAAAACCAAAGACAATGATTTCCTTTTAAAATAACTAAAAGGGACATAGTTGTTTATGTTGTGGTTATAAATTGTTTTGAGACTCAACTGTTTATATAACAGTTGCAAAGTTAATTTTAGGACATAACTATTTATGCAACAATTATAAAATTATTTTAGATAAACTATTTTAATTGGTACTTAATTGTAATAGGGGTATAAAAGGGCTATTTGGGTTCTATATCAAAAAGTTACATTTTTTTTTTTCATGAAGATGTTCAATTTTCCACTTCACAAATCAAAGACATTGTGAGCTTGTGCTAAAAAGGAATCTTCATTTGTGGCTCAAAATGTTCACTTTAAAAATAATATATAAAAATATTTATCGGTCAAAATAAAATGCAATCAACTTGACATTTTATGAGATAATATTTTGTTTTGTCCTTAATATAAACATTTGCATTTCTTATTTTAGAAATAATAAATGAAATTAAATAACCCTACTAGATTGATTTTCATTTCCACATTTATAGATATTCTTGTTCAAGGTCCTACATAAGCAAAGCTTGATAGATACAACTGAAACATATCAGTAAACTTATCTTTACTCACAAAGTTCATAATATCACCCATATAGCTTTATGATCCAAATAAAGATATTAGGATGCGTACATTGATACATAATTCTTGTATACTACAATGCATTCATTGATACATAATTCTTGTAATTTTACCATAAAAGATAGAACCTAAGGTAAACCCTTTCGCCATATAAAGATCAATACTTTATTTATGATTTGTATATATTTGTTCTCTTACTTTGTTCCCACTCATAGCTAAGGTAACTAAAACTTAAAGGGATAAAGGATTCTTGAGCAATGAGGCAATGCAATCTCTAACAATATAGGAGTTTGTATAGCCATCTCCATCCTTGTAAGTAACATTCATTGCTCATGCTAGAAAATATTATAGATTATAGAAATTTAACTATAACTAAAGTAAAATTCTATAAATTCATTAGTATAAATTTAATTATAATCAAATAAAAATTTTAACAATTAATCAACATTAGATAATTTTAATGTTATTGAAATATAATTATATTAATTGTAAAACAATTTTCATTATATATGTCGATATTCAATTTTTTTGAGTATGACTACCATTCACTAAATACACTTATGCAAAAATAATTGTTACAACTATTATACTTGTTAGTATCAATTAAGAGTGATTGAAAATTTTGAAAATTTCATTTAATTAATAATTAGTAATCAACAATAATAATTAATAACATCTATTTGTAACAATAATTAATAACAATTAAACCAAATAGACTCTTAGTTCTTGATAAGTATTGTTAAAAAAATATCAACATACTTTCAATTAGATGCAAGTTGAAACAAAATGAATTAATATACTTGGGATCTTGATAGTATGTTGCAAGAGACCAAATCACTATTTAAATTACATTTACACATATGTTTTAAACATTTTATTTTTGAATTTTAGATTAATAATTAGTATTTTGATCATAAAGGTTAAAATTATTATTACAATACATATCATTTTCTTTCTCGTACTTTTTACTCTTTTGCAATTAAGTTTATAATTTTCTTTTTTTACATCACTCTTTCCTAAACTCATAGAGTATAAAATTTTTTCATTCCTTCAATTTTCATTCCTCTCACTTTCCTTTCCCTCATTTTCCTCTCCTATTAGTGTTTTATCCAAGCAAGGTGTAAGTTTGCGTTAAGGATAATATAAATTTGACTAATATGAGATTAGATTATTAGATGGGTATTAAAGGAAAATAATTGTGAAAATTAAAAAAGTCTATCTTTTTAAGAAAATTAGCCTCTAATAGTTTCTTAAAAAAGATTAACTTGTAACTAGTTAAGAACTCTTAATTATATTTGAATGCTTAAGTTAAAGGCCATATCATGACATATATTTATAGGCTTGTGAGTTCAACTTAACACTTGAGTAAAATACCTAATACAAAAAAAAAACCTTCATTTTACTCCTTAAATAATTTTTATTAAAATATAGAAAATACTAAATAACCTATTAAATGATCATCCCACTAATTAAAGAATCATGTCAATCTCTTGCCTTTCAAAATAAACTTGTATTCAAGATTAACTAGAAATAAATTGCTAAAGTCTCTCCATGAAAGACAAGTAAGTGGTATCCTTAATAGTAAAAATCTTATTCCAATCAATTATTTTCTTTAATCTTACTTGACATAAGACTTTCTTTGCATGATTTCCATTGACTACATTCATTTTACCACTGGACTTTCCCTTAACAGTAAGTACTATGTGCCTATTTAATGGAAATTTCATTATTAACTTGGAAAATTTTGAAAAAAAAATCCTAAAATTTGTAACATATCAATTCCAAAAACAATTTCATGATCCTCTAACAATAACAATAACAAAAACATATAAAAATAAACTAGCTAACTTTTCTTTGAGAGTTTCACCCTCGTGCATTAATTCTGACATATTAAGTTTCCATAATTTGCAATTTAGACATAAATCTTATCACAATGCTTTATTGGTAAAGTAAGATTTTTTATAGTCTTTTCATTCAAGAAATTGTTAGTGCTACTCAAATAAACTAATATAGTGACTGGTTGTTATTTAAGGGACTCATCAATCTTCTTGGATTGTAGATTAGAATAGCCAACAATGGCATGAAACATAAATATTACAAATTCATATGTAGTTTTCCTATCATCATGATCTAAATTTGAATTCTCATCCTATACCTTAGCAATTTTCTCTACCAGTTCAACTATCAAAAGTTTTGCTTACTTACAATGATGCTCCTTATGCCTCTTCTTGTCACAAGGCCAACACAATTCCTTTAATGATAATTATTTTAGCTTCTTGTTTGTTATGCATTTGATAGTAGTAGAAATAGAAGTGATATTGTTTTCAAAAGATTTGCTAACTCCTTTGGTAAATGACTAATGAATTTTGGTAGTTGATTATTCTTTTTCAATTTATGAATAGGGGATAGTGGCTACCATTGTTAATGGTTGGTGAGCTTTGTTGAATATACCCATTAATTATCTTTTAGAATGATCTTTAATATGACTATATAAGTCATTCAAAATGACTCTAGTACTCTTAGACTATTGATATATAACATATTTTGGCAAGTTGTCTGTATACATTTTGATATTTTGAAGGCCTCAAATGAATAAGAAAACTTTTAGTAAAATTAGCCTAAGTTAAAATTTTGATCAAATTTTGAACCAATTGTATCAACATATAGCATCACCCTCTAATTGAATGGAAATAATTTTCATCTTAAAGGCTTCTTTTGTGCAATGGAAAAAGAAATTTTTTTAGCTTTAGAAATCCAAATTGTATAATCACTCTCATCCAAATAGAAAATTGCACTTTTAGTCATGGATGCATATAGTTACAATCTAGGTCTCTAAGAGATTTTCTTGATTATTTCTACTTGCTAGTGCACTTAGAAGCTTTATCTCTTAAATATGATTTCACATGAACAAGAAACATCTCTCAAAGCTTCTCTATGGATTCTTCTATAAGTGATATTCTAGCATTTAAAGAAGATAAATTGTGTGAAGACATGAAATATAAATGCAAATCAATGATGCTAAGATTTTTTTTTTAGGTGCAAGGAGCATAAATTGAACATGTTTGCTTTTTTTTTTTTTAATTTCATTTCTTTGTGGTGATGGTAGGAATAAAAGTGAAATCCTTAAAAACATCACTATGATGGCAGATGATAAGAACCTAAGGATTAATGAAGAAAACTTCTGAAAATTAGTGATATCAATCCTTTTAGGGAAATTTGTAGATTTTTTCAAGGAGATTAACCTTTAACAAGTTACAATTTATTAATTGTATTTGTTTACCTAAATTTAAAGTCATATAGTGGTACATATTTATAAGATTGTAAGCTTCACATTAAAATTAAACAAAACATATAATATGAAAGCAAAATCAGTCTTTAACATTACTCTTTAAATTATCTCATATTGAAATATAATAAATATCAAATAACATGATTAATAATATATCTACTAATTAAGAAATCTTATCATATTAACATACTCCATGTTTGAAATTACAAATATTTGAAATAGTTTTCAATACCAAAAATATTCTTATAATCATTAGATAAAATATTTATCTGAAAATATTATTCAATAAAATTTTTAGTTTTTGTGGTCAATGGTAATGGTGGCAATAATGATAATGGTGACAATAATAATAGTGGTAAGGATGAAAGTGATAGTGGTGCTAGTAATGGTAATAATTATAGGGATAGTAGCGACATTAGTGGTGGTGGCAAAATGAAAGTGATGGTGGCAATGATGATAGCAACTATGACAACTATGATCATGGTTAGTGATAATGATAGTGATAAAAGCAAAAAAGAGAGAAGACAAGAACAAATAGATTTGGGCTAATGTTATTGGCTTTTATATTAAAGATATTTTGGAATTCAACTAAGCATATGTGATGAATATTCTAACTCATGAAGCTTGATGGGATAAAACTTGTCCATAATGGTGAGATAACAATTTCATATTAATCTGTCCAAATAACTTCTTAAATACAAACATGATGATGTAAGACTTGCCACTTTATACTAAGTTGTCTTATCCCATAAGTACATTTTGATCTTATTTATGATTCTTCATTACAAGTCAAGAAGCACCACCTTATATGGAAATTTCCATTGCTACATAATGATCATAAGGTGAGTTTAAATCATTTACTTCATATATTTTTCAAACAAATTATAGGGATACTCACATGTAATGTTATTCTTCAAAAGAAAAATTCTAAATAGCTTACTTTTTCATTATAATAGGGCATTTGCTTGATCAATAAATTGCCCTAAACAAGAGGGAATTATGTTAATTTTTTCATCAAATGTGTAGTAGTGATTTTGAAATTAAATCAAATTAGTCTATTTAACTAAATAAATTGAAAATTGATTTATCTGTAATTTTGATTGCCCTTTGGAAATTGGATGAAAAATGAACCAATAAAAAATCTTTAACTAGTCAATCAGATCATGAACCATTGAATGGTTCCTGACCTTTTTGGTTTATTCAATTTGACAATGAGTTACTTTTAACCACATGAGACATTCATAAAGTGCCATATGGCCAAGATAGAAAGCCCTAAAACTCTTCTTTAGATGCTTTTATTCTTCCTTAAAACAACCCAAGTGAAATGATAACAACTTATTAATAGTTTACACCATCCACTTTACAATAAATTTTATTCAATGATACACCTCAATTATTAATTCAAATCTCAATAATTTTTTCAATATAGTAATATCTAATTTTTTTTTTAAAGAAAACACTTTGATATAATTGTCTTGCTTCCTCTAATATGTTAACCTCAATGATAAATTCACTTATTATACTAGCTTGATCTAGTGTTTTATACTATCTCTTTCTTGCAAGTACAATAATAATATAAATTTAAAAACTTGTAATTTGCTAATATATAGCAAAAGTTTCTTTATTTAAAAAAAATACATGTATATTATGTTCCTTTTCTTTTTTTGTGAAATTATGAACCATTTTGTTTTAAATTACAAAGTAATTAGATTCAATTGGTTGAACTAATTAAACCTTAAACTTTTGTTATTTCCAATTTAATGAATATTTTGGTTCAAAAAACATTTAGTTTGTAGCTAAAATTTGGCAACACTATTGTGTTTATTCTCTAATGCTTTTGTATTAATTTTTGAAGGTGAATGAAACCTTTATATTTTACTTAAAAAAGAAAAAACCTTTTTTCTTAGAAAAAGAAATATTTTTCTTGTTGCTAACCATGAGTGTTGTGTGGAAGGGCTTAAAATACAAACACCTTTAATCATGGGTGGAGGCAATTGGTCTTAAGTGACTACACTCCATTAGATTTGTTTTTTTTTTTTGATAGTTATACGTGGAAAAAAAATCATATTTAAAATTATCATTAATGCCCATTTTAAATTTTGTTACAACTACACAACCTTTTCCTATGTGCCAACATTGTCATATTGAACAAGGACACAAAGTCTTGAGAGGGCTCACCTAGCTTTTGGTAAACAAAGATGATAACAACTTGCTTTTTCTTATGTTCTCTTACTTATAATGAACCTCGTTATGAATAGGTTGCCAATTGTTTAAAACTCTTGATGGAATGTGAAAATATAAAATATCATCATTATGTTGTGCCTCTTAGTGTGGTGGTAAGAGGCATTACATATCAATGCATTTAAAGTTGGATGGAGTGATATAAGTTTACAAAACTTGCTTTAATACCCTACCATGTTTGTAATTCTGTCAAATGTATTTAGAGTAGGAAGTTTGAACTTATGTTGAATAAATGTAATACCCTATATCTTTATCAAGGGAGAGCTCTAAACCTTTCCAAGTTTCTTTAGCAACAATGCAATGATACCCTTTTAGGGCATTATTTGCTCTTGTATTTTCTTGAGTTGCTAAGCCAATTAAAGATTTTGCTTATAGTGGGGAACAACTTGCCAAGATTCTACTACTACTCATCAAAGGGTCTCTTGATGTTGCATTATAAGACAACAACTACAAGATGCATGCCAATTATGATGAGAAGCCAAGGTGCCATGGATTGGGATCTTTATGGGTCCCATGAGAGAGTCCTTGGTTGACCATGGCTTATTGTTGGAAAGATGCCTTTACTTGCTCTTCTTTAAAGTGCTTTACATGATCTTGATCTTCCATCCCTTGAGGTATTAATTATGTCGCAATTCATTTGTTCCTCCCTTGGGTTGTTGGCAATTTTCTCTTCAAGTTTTGATAATGGGCTCTACATAACCTCAATGCCTTGACAACCCCCATCAATTGTCTGCTGCTTGTGGAATAAGGATTGCTCATGTTGTAAGGATTGTAGTAGGACTAGTTGCAAAGGCATCAACATGGTTCTCTAGAGATTCAAAATGGGTAGCCATTACGATGCATAGTACTTGACTAGTGGAAGGTACTTTTGTTCTTATGCCATATGCCTTCATTGTCCCAATTAAAGTGAAAGAGAATGAAGAAGCTAGATTGTTGTTTTGAGTCAAGGTTATGGTATTAGAGTTATAAGGGATTCCATAAGTGAAGGAGAAGGGAAGAGAGGCAACATTAGGTGCTCCATAAGTGTTCAAAAAAGAAACCTAAAGGAAAGATCTTGTGATTTCAACCAAAATCAACAATCATAAGAGAACAAAGACACACAGTGTGTCATTCCCACAAACAATACAAATTGATTACTCCTAGGCTAGAGATGCTAGTGGTTTGAGAGTGAGGAATAAACCAACAAATAGTCCTTAACCTTTCCAAATTTTTCAATGTAGTCATGAACCTTTCATTATTTTTTTTTTCAATTTAGTTTTAAAAGTTTCAAATCCTTTTCAATGCAGTCCTCATAAGTACCTAAAGTAAGTTAGATGTTATATTTTTTTATCAATGTATAGAAATAATCTATTAATACACATTTTTGTATATATTTTCATACATTTATAGATTCCCGTTCATGGGGATAGATTATTTGTGGTATTTAGAGAGGTATCTTGGTTGCTAACACATATTTTTGTATATATTTTCATACATTGCCTAAGAGATATAACATTTGATTTGCTTTTCTATCTTTAATTGCACAACATTAAAAAAAATTAGTAACATTTAAAATAGAATTGAAAAAAATAAAAAGTTAAAAATATTGAAAAGGTTAGGAACTATTTTTTGCCTTATCCCATTGAGAGTGATGAGAAAGGTTTATGAGATGAGCAAACTAAGATCAAAAGAACTTCTCAACATTGACACTTTGACCAAACCATTTTTTTTGGTTTTAAAAGTGCAAGAGTATACAGAGAGAAGAGAGTAGTATAAGAAATTAGAATGTAGATTACCTTGTCGCATGACTTAATGGGCTTCACATAGGTCTTTAGTGGCCTTAAGGAGTGAATTTTAAATGTTAATGTGATGGAGATCCTGAGCTAATGTAATTGGCACTCCCCATATTAGGGTCTATGAGAAAGTGAAGTTCTCTAGTTTAATGGTCAAGCTCTTGGTAAAGCTTAAGACAGGGACCCAAGCTCTAGGTAGAGTTTTGGCCTTAGGCACTATTTGTGCTTGGCATTGTTCTTGATAGATGGCATCAAACTAGCATGTGAACTTGGGCTTAAGCTACAATCTAACATGTTGTGGGTCAATCCTATATTAGTAATATATTTTTATATATTGGTAAAAGGTTCTCTAAAAATCATGTACAATATCATATTATTAGTCCTTTTCATAAATTGGATCAAGGACATTTCTATAAAAAATAAAATTACCAAAAATCTAGTTATTGAAAATCAAAAGCAAGAGAGTCTTTGAGAGCAAAATTGAGCAATCAAGGCAACATTACATGCCCAAGAACCAAAGACAATAAGCAAAATTGTGACTTTTTATCATTATGTGATTACTTTTAAGAAATGGGGTATTACCTTGGCGTAATATTATTTCATGATTCCATCTAACCTAAGGTGGAGCACTCATAAAGCAAATAGATATTGTGGGCTTTTGCTAGCTTTATCTACAACTCAAAATATTCATATACTACTTCGAAAATAATGGGTGAATTCATTTTGAGTCAAAATAATATCACCCAAAATAAATTGTGACCGCCTTGAAATTTTATAACAACATTTTGATTTTCTTTTGGTATAGAGATGTTGCATTTCTCACTTTAAAAATAGTAGGTAAAATTAAATAACACATGCTAGGTTAAGTTTTATTTCCAAATTAGTAAACATTTATGTTTATAGATCAAAACCATTGTGAGCTTATGTTGGAAAGGAATCTTTATTGGCAGCTTAAAATGTTCACTTCAAAAATATTGGGTGAAGTCATTTTATTATTCAAAATAAAATGTGATTAGTTTGACATTCTATAAAGTAATATTTTGTTTTCCCTTTTGGTGTAAATATTTGCATTTTTACTAAATTTCATTTCCATATTTGTAGATATTCATGTTTAAAGGTCTTGTACAAGGGAGGCTAGATAGATACAAAAGAAACATGCTAATAAACTTATTTTTACTCACAAAGTTTGCAATATCACCCACACAACTTTATGATCCAAATAAAGATAGTATGACACATACATTGATACATGGTTCTTGTAATTTTGCCATTAAAGATGAAACCCAAGGTAAATCCGTTCACCTCATAAAGACCATCACTTTATTTATGATTTGTTTATATGTATTCTTTTAGTTTCTTCCCACTCATGGCTAAGGTAACCAAAACTTAAATTGGGTAGAGGATCCTTGAGAAACGAGACAACGTAATCTTTGACCATATAGGAGTTTGTGTGGCCATTGTTGTCATTATAAATAACATCCATTGCTCATGTGAGGTTTAGGATACTCTATAAAAGAGCTATTGGAATTTGAGTTAAAGCCAAGCACTCTTCATTTATATATTTCCACAAATTTGAAATCTCTTGGTGAAAAATTTTTATGGCATCTTTTTTTGATACACCATATTGCTTTATGTAACATCTGTAGAAGGAATTAATAACAAAGACAAAATGTCTTTTTTTAAAAAAAAAAAGGAAAAATAAAGCAATGATCATACAACAAAAATGGTCCCATCTCATTTGATGCTTCTGATTGGGCTTTATCTACCCAATATAACTTTTTGAAAATGATGTTGCATAAGGTACCCATGTCTCTCTTTTAATTTTCAAAAAATGAAAAGGAAAATCAATATCAAAAGAAGGGAAAAAACACATAAACACAAAAATTGAAAGCAATAAAGCAAACATTGGAAAAAAGACAAAAATAAAAATAAAAATAAAACAAAGAAATAAAGTGGGATAAGCAAATTTTAAGAGAAGATGACAAATCTTGATGCAATAAGAGAAGAGTAATAAGTGAGATTATTTAGCTTAATCATTGAGCAAACCCAAAACCTATTGCATATTGAGCCTCTTTTAGGGCAACTTAGTGGTATAAAGGTACCTAACTCAGAGGCATTCAACCATTGCACTCACCAAATCACTGCCAAGCCTCAGCTTGCAGTCTAGTGCAATGATGCCTAGTCCTTCTCTCACTAGCCTCTGAAGCCATCCCACCATCCCTTCACTCCTTTACTTACATTTCAATATCTCTATTAACATAACTCCAAAACAAAACACATCAAATTCAACTTAGTCACCACAGAGCTTATAATCCCTTTCCACATCTCTGCTTCATGACTTGATATTTTAGAGACCAAATTCGGCCACATGCAGCTTGAGGGAATTCAAAATGAGTTTGTTAGAGGAGATAAGAAGTCCATGGGTGGAGATCATTGTTGATGTTAATCTAGATTAAGAGTTAATATAGATTAGGAGTTTATTATGATAGAAGTCTAGTTATGTTTACTTTAAATTTGACTATTTGGGTAGATTTAGGTGTCTATTTTTATATAGAGACACGTTGTCTATATTATATGTATACTTCTTAATTATTATGTGTGATTGTTTTATCATATTAATAAAATTATAGTATTCTTATAATTTACTATCAATGGTAACAAAGCTTGTTAAATTTGAGAGCTAGTATCAGAGTGGGTATTTTTTATTTAAATTGAGAGAAAACATATGAGTCTTGCCAGATATACTATAGAAGTTGTCGAAGCCACCATAAAAGTCGTTAAAGTTACAAAAGTCACAAAAATTGCACCTTGTTGACAAATTTGACTGTCATATCGATCAAATTAATTCTTAGGGCAACTTGAAGGCTTGTACCTAGTGGCAAGACCCTAGTCATCTCCCAATGAACCAATGTTTTTTTTTTTTTGACTATATAATATGAGACTAACTCTAGTAATTCATGAACCTTGATGGCCTATCCTTGATTCCTAAGGATATAGGAATATATGTCTAGTTGGTTAGCCCTAGTCCTAGCTGAAATCTCACACCAGATGACTCCACACTCCCTAAAATCTCTAAACGATCACCTAGATTTGACTAACTATGACTTATGAAAAATCCACTATCACACAATTATCATGCAATCTAATTAGCCTAAGCACCAAAGCTTACTAACCCAAGTAGCAAATCTGCCCCTTAATCTCATCCTAAGCATAACTCAACTTTCCAATTGGTAGTTCTCAAGATACTCCTTAACTCACTAAAAACCATTAGGTATTATCACCTAAGAAATCTTGTTAAGTGACTGAATGAGAATAAGGCTAAAATGAGAACACCAAAATGCATTCATTCAATGATAAAACATGATCTCCAAGTACATGAGTTCAAGAACCCTAGAGTTGAAATGATTTACACAATCATGGAACAAAAGAAAAGAAGTGCAAAAATGAGAAGAATATGCTGTTTCCATCTGTCCTTCCCCCCCTTTTTCTATGTTCGTTTACCCCTCTTTATCTTCCTTGTACTTAATGCTCCTTTGGCCGTTCATACTTGCCTCTTCATCTTCCTACCTTCTAGAATGGATTATTCCTCAACTTGGACATTAATCCCAAGTGGTTTGGACATGATTCTAGGCCTTAAATTCGGATGGTGGAGTATCATGGCCCAAAACATACAAATCATCCCAATTTCCAGCTCCATGGAGGCTTGCTGAAATTCACCTGTGTATAACTCCATTCAGATGGCCTTATCTTCTTCTATTTTCTTCACAAGAGTTGTAGCTCTTCGAGTTAGTTTTCTAAGGAATCAAATTTGGCAGCTAAACTCCTTCCCATTTATGAGATATGACCAAAAAACTAAGCAGTGCATGGCTGATCTGCTCTGTCCAGCGCCCCTTTCATGATCAGAGTTCAATATTTTGCCTTGTCCAATTGGTTCAGAATTTGCATGTGGTTTCTTGGTGAAAGTCATAGCTCAGTCTTTTACCTATCAATAGAAATTGGTTTTGTTAAAAAAAAAAAACCTCCTATAATATAAGATAATCAAAGTACATAAATTGTAGAAAAACTGAATTTTGCCCCATTTTTTTGATAATTAAGTATATGGACAACTAAGTGAGAAGTCAATCAAATTACATCATCTAGACTATCACATATATAAAATATTAAGTATGAGGTAAAATATTATGCAAAACTTGGTTGTTATCAACTATCATCGTTAGAGATTTGCCCCCGACCATCACATGCCTTGGAGAAATTCCAAATGTCATACATCTACAAAATTCTAAAAGTTTGCTATAATTTTCTACTGTCAATTGTGTCATTGTTGTTTGTTATAGTTGCCCCAAACCGAATGATTTTTACTCAAAGGTTGCTACTCTACCTCTTTAACTCATCAACGCACTATTTCAAAGACTTCTCAAATTTACATGTCAATTTGCAACACGTCCACAGACGTATCCTGTGTATGTTCCTCCAATCATTAATTGAAAAGAATATGATATCTGTAGTGTGTAAAATTGTTGTTCTTGCTGTTTTTGGTAATTTTACACCTTTTGAATTTGTAGCATTTTGATACTCATTTGGCACTAGTAACGTAAATGTGACCTTGATCCAATTGACAACAAATAAGTTTTTGTAGCTTATAGCATTTCAAAGTTCTAATTAAGATCATTGCTTATTTTCCATGAATTTGAGCATTCTCCATGGCTGGCCATGATAGTCATCTAGTCTCAGGCATTTCTTTTTGGAGGGGAGGCACATACAAAATTTTAGTTGATTCATGGCACTTTGGTCATTAATTTGCCTATTTAAGCAAGGAATTCCACTAACAACATTTTTAAAGCAAGTACAAAGCAGTAGTAAATAACAAGGCTACATTATATCACATGAAATTCTTCCAAAGCCATAGAAGCAGTTAACATGCAAGGGAACTTGGACTTTATTGATTACAATTTCCAACAGGACCTAAAGCTGGCTTTTATTCCCTTGGATTGATCATTGATTCTTGATCATTTATCCTTGGCTATGGCAACGAGAACAATCAAGCATCATATCCTTAATTAAACAGTAATGGGATCCACCAGCATGGCACTGACTATATCTGTAGGTACAAGATCAAGGAATGTAAAGCCATCTTTATACTCATATGTGAGTCCCAACACACATTCAAAGTTGAGAAGAACATTGAGAATAACCCGTGGAATGCTGGTTGGTTTGAGAAGCTCCTCATTTAGCTCTTTCCACAAATCCTCTCATAGTTTCTTTAACTCAATTTTTGCTTGCAGCCATGGCACACCATGTTGCTTCATATAGCATTCAACCACTAAAGCAACGTGTTCCCATGATTGCTAAAACTGCAAATTTTATGAATGGGATTGTCACTCAAAGAAAATAAATAAATAAATAAATAATTGATTGGAACAATTATGTCAAGGAACAAAATAAAAAACATGAGTGTTGGCTAAAGGGATTAAGCTCTCATGATTTGGCTTCTCCAAAAGTGATTTAACTCCAGTTTAAATTATTCGATAAGGCCACACTGCTGTGAAATGATTCATATGACAATGTCTAACAGGTGTCATTTATGTTTTGAATTTATGATAGATATATAGATAGATTACATAATTAAGTGAAGGAAAATTTATAGTACCTCATGGGACAAAATATCATCTTTCAACCTACCAATAACAATGCGACATATCAAATCTTGGGCTGGATGAGGATCCAATTGAAAACCTCCTTCAAAGCAATTTCATCCATCCTAATATGGCATAATCTAGGAGATGAATAGAGATATCTGAAGAAATTAACAAGTGTTCTTCGTGTGTTGGCTCTTAATCATTGTTAAACTATCTTGCTTCAGCCAAGCATGCTCTCACTTGTTCCTTTATCTATGATACTAATAACCCATTTCACTGAAGTTAATTTTGCTGTAAGATTGGTGAATATAATAGCTACAAGAAATGTAATATAATAGTTTTAAATGCACTTAGATAAACAAAGAGAAAAGTGAAAGCAAGAAGTATGTTTATCACTTTCTTTATTGAAATAGAAACATGAAAACCACAAACTCAGATTAAAAAAAAAATACTTTCAACAATGGTGGACAGAAAATATTTAGATTGCCACACTTTATTTTTTCATAAACTTTACCAATTTATAGGCAATATAAACAACAAAAGAAACTCATGAAATATAACTACTTTAATAGACATATGGTTGCTAAAAAGAAATGTGCATGACTATAATGATGAAAGAGAAAAAAAAAAAAAAGGAGATAGAGATAAATAGTAATAGTTGCCAAATTTAAGTCAACTTTCAACGCTCTCCCTTGATTCAAATTCACGCACTCCAAGGTATAGCCTCAGATATTCATGTTTGTCTTTAGGCAGTGACTTTGAAAGAATGTCTACAACCTATTCCTTAGTACTACAATGATTTAAAGTGGTAGTTTCTTCTGCTACCAAGTCTCATATGAAATGTGCCCTAATATCAATATGCTTGGTCCTTTCCTGGTACATAGGATTCTTAATCATGACAATAATTGATTTGTTATCATAGTAGATTTTTGTAGCTCCCAATTGATCTTGGTTTAGATTAGATAATATTCTTCTAAACCAAATTGCTTGTTGAAGCTGTTGTAGCCACATATTCTGCTTCTAAGGATGATAGGCTAGTTATGGTCAGCTTCTTTGAACTCTAGGTTATTGCTTTTGACCCAAGGTTGAAGGTGAATGTTGAAGTACTCTTCTTGTCTTCTACACAACTTGTCCAATCACTATTAGTAAAGCCATGTAATCTGAATTCTAAAACTCTACCATACTAGATCCTAAAGTTTGTTGTTCCAGCTATGTAGCATGCGATTCTCTTAGTAGCTCCAAGATGATGCTTTTTTAGGCTATGCATAAACCTAGATATCACCTCAACTAAATATGCAATATCAAGCTTGGAATGTCTTAAATAGATCAATCCTCCAACTATATTTTTGAATTGCCTTTCATTTGCTAGTTTTAAGTCATCATTTGCCTAAAGCTCCTTGTTCAAATTCATAGGTGCGGGAGCACTCTTGTAATTTAGCATATTGACTCTCTTTAAAAGATCAATTATATATTTCTTTTGAGAGATTAAAACATCACCTTCAACCTATTTTACTTTAATTCCAAGAAAATACTCAAGCATTCCAAGATTAAATATTTTAAACTTCTTCTTCATGATAAATTGGAATTGGCTTACAAAATCTGTAGATGATTCCATATATATCATATCATCAACATATAAACAGACATAGAGAAAATCATTAACTTCCATTTTAATGTAAAGAGTAGCTTCACTTTTGCTTCCTTTGACCTCCTTCCTTGTACATACTCCTCCTTCCTTTGAATTCTAGACCCTTCAGGCTACAAGGCATAGACCTCCTCTTCCAATTCTCTATTTAGAAATGCAAGCATTACATCAAATTGCTAAATTGACCAATTTAATTAAGCAACTACAACAAATCCAAAATAGACAAGTATTTTTAATCTGAACAATCATTAGCCCTTAAATCCAAAATCAACCCATTATGCTGGAAATTTGAGATTCTAAAGTTGTAAACCTACATGTAGGGCTGCAAGCATAAGCTTATAATGTTTTTGGTATGTAAACATAAATGTTTACTAATTTGGAAATGAAACTTAATCTAGCATGTGTTATTGAATTTCACCCATTATTTCTAAAGTGAGAAATACAATATATTTGTACCAAAAGCAAAACAAAATGTTATTATAAAATCTCATAATAGTCACAATTTATTTTGGGTGATATTATTTTGACTCATAAAATGAATTTACTCATTATTTTTAAAATAGGGCATTGACATTTTAAGCAGCAAATAAAGTAGATAGAAGCCCACAATGTCTATCTACTATATGGGTGCTTTAACTTAGGTCAAATGGAATCATAAAGTAATAATAGGCCAAGCTAGTATCCAACTAGTTAAAAGTAATCATAGAATGATAAAAGTCAATATTTCACTTATTATCTTTAGTTTTTGGGCATGTAACATTGCCTTGATTGCTCAATTTTGCTCTCAAAGACTTTGCCTTTTAGGTTATAGTCTCTAGGGAAAAAAGATATCTTCTCTTGCTTTTGATTTTCAATAACAAGATTTTTGCTAATTTTAACTTTTATAGAAATTCCTTTGATCCAATTTATGAAAGGGACTAATAATTTGATTTTGTACATGATTTTTAAAGAACCTTTTAGCATTATATAAAAATATTATTGTTATAGGATCAATCCACAACATGTTGGATTGTAGCCTATGTCCAAGTTTGCATACTAGTTTGATGTCATCTGTCAAGAACAATGCCAAGCACAAATTGAGTGCAACGCCA
>JBAPLJ010001660.1:0-10574 GCA_037832345.1 Rhizophora mangle | reverse complement strand
AATTAAGAGTGATTGAAAATTTTGAAAAATTCATTTAATTAATAATTAGTATCAACAATAATAATTAATAACATCTATTTGTAACAATAATTAATAACAATTAAACCAAATAGACTCTTAGTTCTTGATAAGTATTGTTAAAAAATATTAACATACTATCAATTAGATGCAAGTTAAAACAAAATGAATTAATATACTTGGGATCTTGATAGTATGTTGCAAGAGACCAAATCACTATTTAAATTACATTTACACACATGTTTTATACATTTTTTTTGAATTTTAGATTAATAATTAGTATTTTGATCATAAAGGTTAAAATTATTATTACAATACATGTCATTTTCTTTCTCTTACTTTTTACTCTTTTTCAATTAAGAAGTTTATAATTTTCCTTTTCTACATCACTCTTTCCTAAACTCATAGAGTATAAAATTTTTTTCATTCCTCTCACTTTCCTTTCCCTTATTTCCCTCTCAAGGTGTAAGTTTGCATTAAGGATAATATAAATTTGACTAATATGAGATTAGATTATTAGATGGGTATTAAAGGAAAATAATTGTGAAAATTAAAAAAGTCTATCTTTTAAAGAAAATTAGCCTTTAATAGTTTCTTAAAAAAGATCAACTTGTAACCAGTTAAGAACTCTTAATTATATTTGTTTGCTTAAGTTAAAGGCCATATCGTGACATATATTTATAAGCTTGTGAGTTCAACTTAACACTTGAGTAAAATACCTAATACAAGAAAAAAAAAAATCTTTATTTTACTCCTTAAATGATTTTTATTAAAATATAGAAAATACTAAATAACATATTAAATGATCATCCCACTAATTAGATAATCATATCAATCTCTTGCCTTTCAAAATAAACTTGTATTCAAGATTAACTAGAAATAAATTGCAGAAGTCTTTCCATAAAAGACAAGTAAGTGGCATCCTCAATAGTAAAAATCTTGTTCCAATCAATTATTTTCTTTAGTCTTACTTGACATAAGACTCTTTCTGCATGATGTCTACTGACTGCATTCATTTTACCACTGGACTTTCCCTTAATAGTAAGTACTATGTGCCCATTCAATGGAAATTTCATTATTAACTTGGAAAATTTTGAAAAAAAAGTCTTAAAATTTGCAACCAATCAATTCCAAAAACAATTTCATGATCCCTTAACAATAACAAAAACATATAAAAATAAACTAGCTAACTTTTCTTTGAAAATTTCACCCTCGTGCATTAATTTTGACATATTAAGTTTCCACAATTTGCAATTTAGACATAAATCTTATCACAATGCTTTATTGGTAAAGTAAGATTTTTTATAGTCTTTTCATTCAAGAAATTGTTAGTGCTACTCAAATAAACTAATATAATGACTGGTTGTTATTTAAGGGACTTATCAATCCTCTTGGATTGTAGATTAGAATAGCCAACAATGGCATGAAACATAAATATTACAAATTCATATGTAGTTTTCCTATTA
Source organism: Rhizophora mangle (assembly GCA_037832345.1). Lineage (NCBI taxonomy): Eukaryota > Viridiplantae > Streptophyta > Magnoliopsida > Malpighiales > Rhizophoraceae > Rhizophora > Rhizophora mangle. The sequence goes on along the minus strand of JBAPLJ010001660.1, from coordinate 9,090 downwards.
TCATGATCTAAATTTGAATTCTCATCCTACACCTTAGCAATTTTCTCTACTAGTTCAACTATCAAAAGTTTTGCTCACTTACAATGACGCTCCTCATGCCTCTTCTCATCACAAGGCAACACAATTCCTTTAATGATAATTATTTTGGCATCTTGTTTGTTATGCATTTGATAGTAGTAGAAATAGAAGCAATATTGTTTTCAAAAGATTTGCTAACTCCTTTAGTAAATGAATAATAAATTTTGGTAGTTGATTTTTCTTCTTCAATTTATGCATATGGGATAGTGGCTACCATTGTTCATGGTTGGTGAGCTTTAATGAATATACTCATTAATTATCTTTTAGAATGATCTTTAATATGATTATATAAGTTATTCAAAATGACTTTAGTACTCTTAGACTATTGATATATAACATATTTTGGCAAGTTATCCATATACATTTTGATATTTTGAAGGCCGAAAATGAATAAGAAAACCTTTAGTAAAATTAGCCTAAGTCAAAATTTCCATCAAGTTTCGAAACAATTGTACCAACATATAGCATCACCCTCTAATTGAATGGGAATAATTTTCATCTTAAAGGCTTCTTTTGTGCGATGGAAAAAGAAATTATTTTAGCTTTAGAAATCCAAATTGTATATTCACTCTCATCCAAATAGAAAATTGCACTTTTAGTCATGGATGCATATAGTTACAATCTAGGTCTCCAAGAGATTTTCTTGATTATTTCTACTTACTAGTGCACTTAGAAGCATTATCTCTGAACTATGATTTCACTTGAACAAGAAACATTTCTCAAAGCTTCTCTACGGATTTTTCTATAAGAGATATTCTAGCATTTAAAGAAGATAAATTGTGTGAAGACATGAAATATAAATGCAAATCAATGATGCTAAGATTTTCTCTTTTAGGTGTAAGGAGCATAAATTGAACATTTTTTTTTTTTTATTTCATTTCTTTGTGGTGATGGTAGGACTATGGAATAAAAGTGAAATCCCTAAAAACGTCATTATGATGGTAGATGATGAGAACTTAAGGAGTATTGGAGAAAACTTCTGAAAATTAGTGATATCAATCCTTTTAGGGAAATTGACAGATTTTTCAAGGAGATTAACCTTTAACAAGTTATGAGTTCTTAATTGTATTTATTTACCTAAATCTTAAGTCTTATAGTGGTACATATTTATAAGATTGTAAGCTTCACATTAAAATTAAACAAAACATATAATATGAAAGCAAAATCAATCTTTAACATTACTCTTTAAATTATCTCATATTAAAATATAACAAATATCAAATAACATGATTAATAATATATCTACTAATTAAGAAATTTTATCATATTAGCGTACTTCATGTTTGAAATTACAAATATTTGAAATAGTTTTCAATACCAAAAATATCCTTATAATCATTAGACAAAATATTTATATAAAAATATTATTCAATAAAATTTTTAGTTTTTGTGGTCGACGGTAATGGTGGCAGCAATGATAATGGTGACAATAATAATAGTGGCAAGGATGAAAGTGATAGTGGTGTTAGTAGTGGTAATAATTATAGGGATAGTAGCGACATTAGTGGTGGTGGCAAAATAAAAGTGATGGTGGCAATGATGATAGCAACTATGACAACTATGATCATGGTTAGTGATACTGATAGTGATAGAAGCAAAAAAGAGAGAAGACAAGAACAAATAGATTTGGGCTAATGTTATTGGCTTTTATATTAAAGATATTTTGGGATTCAACTAAGCATATGTGATAAATATTCTAACTCATGAAGCTTGATGGGATAAAACTTGTCCATAATGGTGAGATAACAATCTCATATTAATCTATCCAAATAACTTCTTAAATACAAACATGATGATGTAAGACTTGCCTATTTATACTAAGTCATCTTATCCCATAAGTATATTTTGATCTTATTTATGATTCTTCATTACAAGTCAAGAACAACCACCTTATATAGAAATTTCCATTGCTACATAATGATCATAAGGTGAGTTTAGATCATTTACTTCATATATTTTTCAAACAAATTATAGGGATACTCACACGTAATGTTATTCTTCAAAAGAAAAATTCTAAATAGTTTACTTTTTCATTATAATAGGGCATTTGCTTGATCAACAAGTTGTCCTAAACAAGAGGGAATTATGTTAATCTTTTCATCAAATGTATAGTAGTGATTTTGAAATTAAATCAAATTAGTCTATTTAACTAAATAAATTGAAAATTGATTTATTTGTAAGTTTGATTACCCTTTAGAAATTGGATGAAAAGTGAACCAATAAAAAATCTTTAACTAGTCAATTAGATTATGAACCATTGAATGGTTCCTAACCTTTTTGGTTCATTCAATTTGACAATGAGTTACTTTTAACCACATGAGACATTTATAGAGTGCCATATGGCCAAGATAGATAGCCCTAAAACTCTTCGTTTGATGCTTTTATTCTTCCCTAAGACAACCCAAGTGAAATGATAACAACTTATTAATAGTTTACACCATCTACTTTACAATAAATTTTATTCAATGATGCACCTCAATTAATAATTCAAATCTCAATAATTTTTTCAATATAGTAATATCTAATTTTTTTTTTAAAGAAAATGCTTTGATATAATTGTCTTACTTCCTCTAATATGTTAACCTCAATGATAAATTCACTTATCATACTAGCTTGATCTAGTGTTTTATATTATCTCTTTCTTGTAAGTACAATAATAATATAAATTTAAAAAACTTGTAATTTATTAATACACAGCAAAAGTTTATTTATTTTAAAAAAAATAAATTTATCTTATATATTATGTTCCTTTTTTTTGTGAAATTATGAACCATTTTTTTTTTAAATTATAAAGTAATTAGATTCAATTGGTTGAACTAATTAAACCTTAAACTTTTGTTATTTCCAATTTAATGAATATTTTGGTTCAAAAAAAATTTAGTTTGTAGCTAAAAATTGGCAATACTATTATGTTTATGCTCCAATGCTTTTGTATTAATTTCTAAAGGTGAATGAAACCTATATATTTTACTTAAAAAAGAAAAAACCTTTTTTCTTAGAAAAAGAAATATTTTTCTTCTTGCCAACCATGAGTGTTGTGTTGGAGGGCTTAGAATACAAACACCTTTAATCATAGGTGGAGACAATTGGTCTTAAGTGACTACACTCCATTAGATTTTTTTTTTTTTGATAGTTATTCATGGGAAAAAAAACATATTTAAAATTATCATCAATGCCCATTTTAAATTTCGCAACTACACAACCTTTTCCTATGTGCCAACATTGTTATATTGAACAAGGACACAAAGTCCTGGAAGGGCTTACCTAGCTTTTTGTAAACAAAGATGATAGCAACATGCTTTTTCTTATGTTCTCCTACTTATAATGAACCTAGTTATGAATAGGTTGCCTAATTGTTTAAAACTCTTGATGGAATGTGGGAGTATAAAATATCATCATTATGTTATGCCTCTTAGTGTGGTGGTGAGAGGCATTACACATCAATGCATCTAAAGTTGGATGGAGTGATATAAGTTTACAAAACTTGCTTCATTACCCTACCACGTTTGTAATTCTGTCAAATGTATTTAGAGTAGGAAGTTTGAACTTATGTTGAATAAATGCATCTTGGATATCTTTATCAAGGGGGAGCTCTAAACCTTTCCAAGTTTCTTTAGCAACAATGCAATGTTACCCTTTTAGGGCACTATTTGCTCTTGTATTTTCTTGAGTTGCTAAGCCAATTAAAGATTTTGCTTATAGTGGGGAACAACTTGCCAAGATTCTACTACTCCTCATCAAAGGGTCTCTTAATGTTGCATTATAAGACAACAACTACAAGATGCATGCCAATTATGATGAGAAGCCAAGGTGCCATGGATTGGGATCTTTATGGGTCCCATGAGAAAGTCCTTTGTTGACCATGGCTTATTGTTGGAAAGATGCCTTTACTTGCTTTTCTTTAAAGTACTTTACATGATCTTGATCTCCCATCCCTTGAGGTTTAATTATGTTGCAATTCATTTGTTCCTCCCTTGGGTTGTTGGCTATTTTCTCTTCAAGTTTTGATAATGGGCTCTACATGACCTCAATGCCTTGACAACCCCCATCAATTATTTGCTGCTTGTGGAATAAGGATTGCTCATGTTGTAAGAAATGTAGTAGGACTAGTTGCAAAGGCATCAACAAATGCTGTTTTTATCTGTCCTTCCCCCCTTTTTCTATGTTCATTTACCCTTCTTTATCTTCCTTGTACTTAATGCTCCCTTGGCTGTTCATGCTTGCCTCTTCATCTTCCTACCTTCTAGAATGGATTATTCCTCAACTTGGACATTAATCCCAAGTCGTTTGGACATGATTCTAGGCCTTAAATTCAGATGGTGGAGTATCATGGCTCAAAACATACAAATCAGCCCAGTTGCCAGCTCCATGGAGGCTTGCTGAACTTCATCCATGTATAACTCCATTCAGATGGCCTTATCTTCTTCTGTTTTCTTCACAAGAGTTGTAGCTCTTTGAGTAGCTTTCTAAGGACTCAAATTTGGCAGCTAAACTCCTTCCCATTTATGAGATATGGCCAAAAAACTAAGCAGTGCGTGGCTGATCTGCTCTGTCCAGCACCCTTCTCGTGATCAGAGTTCAATATTTTTCCTTGTCCAATTGGTTCAGAATTTGCATGTGGTTTCTTGGTGGAAGTCATAGCTCAGTCTTTTAGTTATCCATAAAAATTGGTTTTGTTAAAAAAAATCTCATGTAACATAAGAAATAATCAAAGTACATAAATTGTACAAAAACTGAATTTTGCCCGATTTTTTTGATAATTGAGCATATGGACAACTAAGTGAGAAGCCAATCAAATTACATCATTTAGACTATCAAACATGCATAAAATATTAAGTATGAGGGCAAAATATTATACAAAACTTGGTTGTTATCACCTGTCATCATTAGAGATTTGCCACTGACCACCACATGCCTTGGAGAAATTCCAAATGTCATACATTTACAAAATTCTAAAAGTTTGTTATAATTTTCTACTGTCAATTGTGTCATCGTTGCTTGTTATGGTTGCCCCAAACCTAATGATTTTTACTCAAAGGTTGCTACTCTACCTCTTTAACTCATCAATGCACTGTTTTGAAGACTTCTCAAATTTACATGTCAATTTGCAACACGTCCACAGACATATCCTGTGTATGTTCCTTCAATCATTAATTGAAAAGAATATGATATCTGTAGTGTGTAAAATTGTTGTTCTTGCTGTTTTTGGTAATTTTACACCTTTTGAATTTGTAGCATTTTGATACTCGTTTGGCACTAGTAACGTAAATGTGAACCCTTGATCCAATTGACAACAAATAAGTTTTTGTAGCTTATAGCATTTCAAAGTTCTAATTAAGATCATTGCTTATTTTCCATGAATTTGAGCATTCTCCATGGCTGGCCATGATAGTCATCTAGTCTCAGGCATTTCTTTTTGGAGGGGAGGCACATACAAAATTTTAGTTGATTCATGGCACTTTGGTCATTAATTTGCCTGTTTAAGCAAGGAATTCCACTAACAACATTTTTAAAGCATGTACAAAGCAGTAGTAAATAACAAGGCTACATTATATCACATGAAATTCTTCCAAAGCCATAGAAGCAGTTAACATGCAAGGGAACTTGGACTTTATTGATTACAATTTCCAGCAGGACCTAAAGCTGGCTTTTATTCCCTTGGATTGATCATCCATTCTTGATCCTTTATCCTTGGCTATGGCAACGAGAACAATCAAGCATCAAATCCTTGATTAAACAGTAATGGGATCGACCAGCATGGCACTGACTATATCTGTCGGAACAAGATCAAGGAATGTAAAGCCATCTTTATACTCATATGTGAGTCCCAACACACATTCAAAGTTGAGAAGAACATTGAGAATAACCCGTGGAATGCTGGTTGGTTTGAGGAGCTCCTCATTTAGCTCTTTCCACAAATCCTCTCATAGTTTCTTTAACTCAATTTTTGCTTGCAGCCTTGGCACACCATGTTGCTTCATAGAGCATTCGACCACTAAAGCAACGTGTTCCCATGATTGCTAAAACTGCAAATTTTATGAATGGGATTGTCACTCAAAGAAAATAAATAAATAATAATTGATTGGAACAATCATATCAAGGAACAAAATAAAAAACATGAGTGTTGGCTAGAGGAATTAAGCTCTCATGATCTGGCTTCTCCAAAAGTGATTTAACTCCAGTTTAAATTATTCGATAAGGCCACACTGCTGTGAAATGATTCATATGACAATCTCTAACAGGTGTCATATATGTTTTGAATTTATGATAGATATATAGATAGATTACATGATTAAGTGATGGCAAATTTATAGTACCTCATGGGACGAAATATCATCTTTCAACCTACCAATAACAATGCGACATACCAAATCTTGGGCTTGATGAGGATCCAATTGAAAACCTCCTTCAAAGCAATTTCATCCATCCTAATATGACATAATCTAGGAGATGAATAGAGATATCTGAAGAAATTAACAAGTATTCTTTGTGTGTTGGCACTTAATCATTGTTAAACTATCTTGCTTCAGCCAAGCATGCTCTCACTTGTTCCTTTATCTATGATACTAATAACCCATTTCACTGAAGTTAATTTTGCTGTAAGATTGGTGAATATAATAGCTACAAGAAATGTAATATAATAGTTTTAAATGCACTTAGATAAACAAAGAGAAGAGAAAAGTGAAAGCAAGAAGTATGTTTATCACTTTCTTTATTGAAATAGAAACATGAAAACCACAAACTCAGATTAAAAAAAAATACTTTCAACAATGGTGGACAGAAAATATTTAGATTGCCACACTTTATTTTTTCATAAACTTTACCAATTTATAGGCAATATGAACAACAAAACAAACTCATGAAATATAACTACTTTAATAGACATATGGTTGCTAAAAAGAAATGTGCATGAGTATAATGATAAAAGAGAAAAAAAAAAGGAGATAGAGATAAATAGTAATAGTTGCCAAATTTAAGTCAACTTTCAACGCTCTCCCTTGATTCAAATTCACACACTCCAAGGTATAGCCTCAGATATTCATGTTTGTCTTTAGGCAGTGACTTTGAAAGAATGTCTACAACCTATTCCTTAGTACTACAATGATTTAAAGTGATAGTTTCTTCTGCTACCAAGTCTCATATGAAAATGTGCCCTAATATCAATATGCTTGGTCCTTTCCTGGTACATAGGATTCTTAATCATGACAATAGTTGATTTGTTATCGTAGTAGATTTTTGTAGCTCCCAATTGATCTTGGTTTAGATTAGATAATATTCTTCTAAACCAAATTGCTTGTTGAAGCTGTTGTAGCCACATATTCTGCTTCTAAGGATGATAGGCTAGTTATGGTCAGCTTCTTTGAACTCTAGGTTATTGCTTTTGACCCAAGGTTGAAGGTGAATGTTGAAGTACTCTTCTTGTCTTCTACACAACTTGTCCAATCACTATCAGTGAAGCCATGTAATCTGAATTCTAAAACTCTACCATACTAGATCCCAAAGTTTGTTGTTCCAGCTATGTAGCATGCGATTCTCTTAGTAGCTCCAAGATGATGCTTTTTTAGGCTATGCATAAACCTAGATATCACCTCAACTAAATATGCAATATCAAGCTTGGAATGTCTTAAATAGATCAATCCTCCAACTATATTTTTGAATTGCCTTTCATTTGCTAGTTTTAAGTCATCATTTGCCTAAAGCTCCTTGTTCAAATTCATAGGTGTGGGAGCACTCTTGTAATTTAGCACATTGAATCTCTTTAAAAGATCAATTATATATTTCTTTTGAGAGATAAAAACACCACCTTCAACCTATTTTACTTTAATTCCAAGAAAATACTCAAGCATTCTAAGATTAAATATTTTAAACTTCTTCTTCATGATCAATTGGAATTGGCTTACAAAATCTGTAGATGATTTCATATATATCATATCATCAACATATAAACAAACATAGAGAAAATCATTAACTTCCATTTTAATGTAAAGAGTAGCTTCACTTTTGCTTCCTTTGACCTCCTTCCTTGTACATACTCCTCCTTCCTTTGAATTCCAGACCCTTCAGGCTACAAGGCATAGACCTCCTCTTCCAATTCTCTATTTAGAAATGCAAGCATTACATCAAATTGCTAAATTGACCAATTTAATTAAGCAACTACAACAAATCCAAAATAGACAAGTATTTTTAATCTGAACAATCATTAGCCCTTAAATCCAAAATCAACCCATTATGTTGGAAATTTGAGATTCTAAAGTTGTAAACCTACATGTAGGGCTGCAAGCATAAGCTTATAATGTTTTTGGTATGTAAACATAAATGTTTACTAATTTGGAAATGAAGCTTAATCTAGCATGTGTTATTGAATTTCACCCATTATTTCTAAAGTGAGAAATACAATATCTTTGTACCAAAAGCAAAACAAAATGTTATTATAAAATCTCATAATAGTCACAATTTATTTTGGGTGATATTATTTTGACTCATAAAATGAATTTACTCATTATTTTTAAAATAGGGCATTGACATTTTAAGCAGCAAATAAAGCAGATAGAAGCCCACAATGTCTATCTACTATATGGGTGCTTTAACTTAGGTCAAATGGAATCATAAAATAATAATAGGCCAAGCTAGTATCCAACTAGTTAAAAGTAATCATAGAATGATAAAAGTTAATATTTTGCTTATTATCTTTAGTTTTTGGGCATGTAACATTGCCTTGATTGCTCAATTTTGCTCTCAAAGACTTTGCCTTTTAGGTTATAGTCTCTAGGGAAAAAAGATATCTTCTCTTGCTTTTGATTTTCAATAACAAGATTTTTGCTAATTTTAACTTTTATAGAAATTCCTTTGATCCAATTTATGAAAGGGACTAATAATTTGATTTTGTACATGATTTTTAAAGAACCTTTTAGCGTTATATAAAAATATTATTGTTATAGGATCAATCCACAACATGTTGGATTGTAGCCTATGTCCAAGTTTGCATACTAGTTTGATGTCATCTGTCAAGAA
>JBAPLJ010001659.1:0-59304 GCA_037832345.1 Rhizophora mangle | reverse complement strand
TTGTTAAATTACTCTAACTTACTCAAATTTTAGTAACTAGATAAATCAGACTTTGGTTGCTCATTTATGCAATTTAAGATTTAAATTGGTCTTAACATTAAATTCACCAAACAACCAATTTTAGTAATTACATTTTTTATTCTAACAATTATTTATATTTAAATTCAATTCATCCTAACCAATAAGATTTAATTGGATTAACCTTCAAATTGGTTGTAAATGTAAATAAATTAAAACTATGACCAATGAGTTTAAGTAACTATGGATGACTAACCATAAATTTACAAATTTGGTAATTGTTTTCATGCAATACTCAACTTTGGAATCAATTTACATGTTTTTAGGATCCATTTGACCAAATATGTCTTGGTAGGTTAACTGTTATTCAAATATTTTTCTTATAACTAGTTTGATCTAGTTACCTAATTTGATCTTTTTATAATTTGTTTACATTCAAATGGGTTTCGTTATTGCATTTTATATTGTAATAATTATTCAAATTTAATATCTTTTTACATAATTTACACAATCTAAAAACCCTAATATCAAGAACACTATCACCAAAGTAAAAAATCCAATTAAGATAACCATAATTGCATAAATAAATGTAAATAACATAAATTAATTATCCCTATGAAATGTAAATAGGATTCATACTTGAGCGTCTAAATTACCCTAAAAGAATCAATAATATGTCTTTGAATTTGCTTAACCATTCAAGATTAAAGGTTTAAATTGGTCATAATAACTGTAATTTCTATTGGGATTATTTAATCAATAATCACCAATTATTTATCTGAACATGTTAACTTATTCAAATTAGTAATCTTTACACTCTTATAAGCCAACATACAACCATACTATATCTATTTGTATTTGGGTCCCTAAATTAGTTATGAGTAAACCTCTCTCGTCAAATGTATGTCTTCATGAATGGAATTAAGTATTCAATAGCTTAGTTAAATTAGTGAAAGTTCACATTGACTTTTACATTGATAGACTTGAATGTTAATTGAATTTAAATACTAACCCTCTAAGTATTCGATTTTACTTAAATTGATTACTATGACACTTAAGTAATTCATGATTACACAATTGACCCCATATATTAGTAATGATTCAAATTCAAACCATATTTTCCTAGCCCAATCAAACATTTGCATGTTACTAGCATGTTAATTACAATGTTAGGGTCTAACTAATGTTGGGTTAGCTAATTCATTTTGCGTAATTATAGTAATAGAACTTAACATTTACAAATGATTGCTTTTAGCCTAGTCTTAAGCTTGTTGACTATCCCATCTACATGTTGAGTAAACATCCCTACTTTTTATTAACATTATTTTTGCAAAGTTAAACTAATCAATTTAAAATTTTACATTTTACTAGTGATATTTCAATAGATCATATTAGGTTACTACCTAATTTAAATTTCATAGGCTAATTCAGTTGTAATAAATATGTCATTTTTTTACCAAATTCCAAAGTAAAAGATGAGATTAATCAAATGAGGCATTCTCTAACCCTTGGATGAATTAGAATAATGAATACAAGTTACATTTTGGTGAATTTAACTTAATATTCAATTTCGTTCAAGGTACAAGCATATTTCTCATAACTTACTCATAAGCGATTTAAATTACATGAATGTTGACTAACCTAGTAATTTAAGTATGTAGACATTTACTTAAACTCCTATCAAGGGATTAGATTATTGACCAATCCTAATTTACATGGTATATTCTCCATTTTGAATTGATTAACACTTTTTTGGATGATCACAAATGATCCAAGTAAATTGGTTATTGAACTATCCATAATATGACCTAGTTTGGTTTGGATTAACCTTTCTAAGTAGTACCCTACCTCAAAAATGGTAATAATTAGTCAACATCCATGATTGATTAAAAAGTGAAAGGTTAGTCAACATTCATGTTTTATTCAAATAGGGTACTACTTAAATCAAATCAAACGATTAGTCTTATAAGCGACAATTATTCAAGTTTAACATCTTTTTACATAATTTATACAATTTAAAAATTAAGTTGCTCAATATTCATGAAAAAGTAAAAAAAAAAAAAGTCATTTTTGAATATAAAACTCTAGACAAAAAGTAAAATAAATACTATTTTAATAAAAAAGATTGATTTAAGTAATTAAATTTTTATTCTAAATATTATTCAAATATAATTTTTTATATATTATTTATGTAATTTAAATAATAAATTAGTCGATATTCATAAAAAATAAAATATGATAATTTTTTTAATAAAAAATCTCAAATTTAAGTAATTATCAAAATCAAACCAAATATTATTAAATGTTCTTTTACACAATTTACACAATTTGAATATTAGGTTACTCAATATTTATGAAAAACTAAAAAAAGACACTTTTGAACACAAAACTTCAAATTTAAGTTATTACTTAAATCAATTCAAATATTATTCAAATTTAATATCTTTTACTATAAATTTTATAATTTTAGGAAAATGTTACTTGAGATTCACTAAAATGTAAAATAGATTATATTTGAAGAAGAAAGTAGTAGATATAATTAATTCCATTTTTTATTTTAACTATTATCCAAATTGAAATTTTTTTTGTATTATTTATACAATTTGAGTAATAGGTTAGTCAACTCTAGATTTTAATAACTATTTAAATCAAATTAAATGTAATTCAAATTTATAATTTTTTTATTATAATTTTTGTAATTTCAACAAAATATTACTCTAAATTCACCAAAAAAAATAAAATATACCCTATTTGAATAGAAAAGAAAGAGTAATTTGAATAATTCAATATTTATTCTAATTTTTATTTACATTTAATATCATTTTATGTTATTTATGCAATTTAAATATTAGATTATTCAACATTTATGAAAAAATAAAAGAAATGACATTTATTCATATTTAAAGTTTTTTATCATAATTTTTACAATTTCTGAAAAATACTACGTCAAATTCACTAACAAATAAATTAGAATATTTTTGCATAACAAAAAAAAATCAATTTAATTAATTGCATTTTATAATCTAATTGTAATTTAAATGTATTTTTTTATATTATTTATTCAATTTATGTAACAAGTTAGTCAAAATGCATGAAATGTAAAAAAACACATTTTTTGGCATAAAATCTTAGATTTTAGTAGCTACTGAAATCAAACTAATTTTTTTTTCAAATTTACAATCTTTTTTTATAATTGCAACAATTTCACTAAAAGGTTATTCTAACTTAACCAAAAAATAAAATAAACTCTATTTAAATAAAAATAGACTGATTTAAGCAATTCACTTTCTCTTCTAATTTCTATTCACATTTAATGTTTTTTTTAGTAATTTATATAATTTAAATATTAAGTTACTCAACATTGTTAAAAAACTAGAAAAGAATATTTTTTAACACAAAACTTCAAATTTAAGTAACTATTTAAATCAATTCAAATGTTATTCAATTTTAAAATTTTTTACTATAATTTTTACAATTTCAAGAAAAATTTTCTCAGAATTCCCTAAAAAGTAAAATAAATCATATTTGAAAAAAAAAACATGATACATTTAATTAATTATATTTTTTATTTTAACTATTATTCAAATTTAAATTTTTCTATATTGTTTACACAATTTAGGTAATAAACTAGTCAACTTCATGTAAAGTAAAAAATAATATTTTTTAAAACAAAACTCTAAATTTTAGTAGATACTTAAATCAAATCAATTTAAGTGATAAGTAACATTTTATATTATTTATACAATTTAAATGATAAGTTAATTAACATTCATGACAAGTAGAAAATAACATTTTATAATACAAAACTCTAGAGTTTAGTGGCTAATTAAATCAAACTAAATATTATTCAAAATTTCAATATTTTATTGTAATTTTTTCTATTTTAGTAAAAAGTTACTCTAAATTCATGAAAAAGTAAAATAGACCATATTTGAATTAAAAGAAGGTTAATTTAAGTAGTTACATTTTTTTTTCTAATTGTTATTCAAATTTAATCTTTATATGTTATTTAGGCAATTTAAGTAATAAATTAGCCAATATTTATGAAAATTAAGAAATGATTTTTTTTTAATACCAAACCCCATATTTTAGCATATACTTGAATTTAACTAAATTTTATTCAAATTTATAATCTTTTAATGTAATTTCTAAAATTTCAATAAAAAGTTACTCTAAATTCACAAAAAAGTAGAATAGACTATATTTGAATAAAAAATAATTAATTTGAGTAATTTATTTTCTACCCTAATCGCTATTCAAATTTAACATATTTTTGTATAATTTGCACAATTTAAATATTACATTATTCAATATTCATGAAAAAGTAAAAAACTACATTTTTGAACACAAAATTCATGTTAATCAAATTTAAAGTCTTTTATTTTAATTTTTGCAATTTTAGGAAAATGTTACTCTAAATTCACCAAAAGATAAAATAGATCATTTTTTAATAAAAAGTGACTAATTTAAGTAATTACATTATTTATTCTAACTATTATTCAAATTTAAATTTTTGTTATATTATTTATACAATTTAAATAATAGGTTAATCAACATTCATGATAAGTAAAAAAATGATATTTTTGAATACAAAATTTCAAATTTCAACAACTACTTAAATAAACATAAATGTTATTCAAATTTAAAATTTTTTTCCATAATTTTTACAATTTCTAAAATATGTTACTTCAAGTTCTCTGAAAAATAAAATATTTGGTACAGGAACATATTGATTGGGGTTTTGTAAGCAATGTGGTAGCCCATAATGCTTCCTTTAATTATGCACTCTAAACCTTTCAATTCAGTTGAACCATTTTTTCGAGTATGCTTTTGATTTCTTGATTGGAGACCTCGACTTTGCCATTTGTCTGTGGGTGATACCAGGTGGAGATCTTGTGGACTATGCCATATTTTTACCATGAAGCTTCTACTTGTCGATTACAAAAATGGGATCCTTGATCTAAGATGATAGCTCGTGGAACTCTGAATTTGCAAGTAATTTGCGAATGGAAAAAGCTTACCATTACTTTGGCATCATCAATCCAAGTAGCCTTTGCCTTTACTCACTTGGAAACATAATCAACTGCCAAAAGAATGTAAATATAATCGAACAAAATCGACAATGGTCCCATAAAGTCTATACTCCAAACATCAAAAACTTCACAGAATAATAATGGTTGTTAGGTCATCTCTTGCCTACATGATAAATTCCCAACTCATTGACGTCAGTCACATGTTTTACAAAAAACATGGGCATCATGAAATAGAGTTAGCCAATAGAAACCTGAATCTAGCACTTTCCTAGTAGTTTTAAAAGAACCAAAATGGCTACCATATGCTCTAGAATGACAAAACCTCAAGATAACTCATGCTTATGCTCAGGCACCCATCTTTTAATGATGTTATCACTACAGATTTTCCAAAGGTAAGGATCATCCCAAACATAATATTTGGACTCACTTCAAAGCTTGTCCACTTGATGCTTATAAAAATCAAAGGGAATTACCCTAATAACTAGGAATTTAACTAAGTCAACAACCAAGAAATGTGTTAATGTTAAGATGTACCATGGAAGACATACCATGGATTTGTAAGAGGTGCTCATTTAGGAAGTTATCCTAAAAGGGAAGAGGTTCCAGACTCCCTTCAATCTAGCTGAGATGATTAGCCACTAAATTCTAAGCTTTGCTTCTGTCCTCAATCTCAACATTAAACTCTTAAAGTAATAATATCCATCAGATTAGTTATGGCTTTGTGTCAAGTTTGTCAAAAAAATATTTAAGTGCTACATAATTAGAGAAAACTACAACTTTAGAATCAAGTAAATAAGATCTAAACTTATCAAGAGCAAAAACAATAGCCAAAAACTCTTTTTCTATTGTGGTATTGTTGGACTAAGCAGCATCGAGTGTGTGAGATGCATAATGGATGACTCATGGCTACCCATTAAATCTTTATGCCAAAATAGCTCCCACTACATTATTGGATGCATCACAATTTAACTCAAACAGTTGAAACCAATTCAGGGCTTGCATAATTGGCATGGTGCTCAAGGCATGCTTAAGTTGGTTGAAAGTTTCATGGCAATCCTTTTCAAACTTGAACTTCACGTTCACCTTTAGAAGGTTGGTCAATAAGAGGGTTATCTTGCTAAAATTCCTTATAAATCTTCGATAAAACCCTACATGACCAAGAAAAGGTCAAACTTCCCACACATACGTAGGGTAAGATAAATGAGAAATAACTTCAACTTTTGTTGGATTGACTTTAATACCATCTTTGGAAACTACATGTCCTAACACAATTCCTTGTTCAACCATGAAGTGGCACTTTTCATAATTAAGGACCAAGTTAGTTTTTGTGCACCTTTTAAGAACTCAAGATAATCTTTTTAAACATTCATCAAATGAGGAGCCATTAATGATGAAATCATCCATAAAAACTTCCATGTCATACTCCAAGAAATTAGAGAAGATACTTACCATACAATGTTAAAAAGTGCCTGAAGCATTACACAAACTAAATGGCATCCTTGAATAGGCATGAGTGCCAGAGGACATGGGAAATTATTCTTCTCTTAATCCTTAAAGGCAATGTGAATTTGAAAGTATCCCATAAAACCATCCAAAAAGTAAAAGTGAGATTTTCCTAACAATCTTTCAAGAATTTAATCAATAAAAGGTAAAAGATAATGATCTTTCTACGTCACTTGGTTGAGCCACTGGTAGTCTATACACACTCACCAAGAATTTTGTACATAAGTTGTCACCAATTCATTATTCTTGGTCTTGACTACCATAACTCTAGATTTCTTCAACACCACTTAGACCAGACTCACCCGATCATTATTCAAGATTGGATAAATAATTCTAGCGTAGAGAACAACATCAAGAATAAATGGGTTGAGTCTTCATTATGGTTGCCTCTTGATGAAAGATTCCATGCATGCAAATTGCTAGACTAATCCCCATAATGTCCCTAAGTGTCCAACTAATAGCCTTCTTGTGCTCCCATAAAACTTTAAGCAATTGAGCTTACTACAACTCATTAAGGCTCCTAGCAATAAAAAACTAGAAGTTTGCTATTCTTAGCTAGGAATGTATCCCATAGATGCTCTGGAAGAGGCTTTAAATTGAGCTTGGGAGGTTGTATAGTGGATGGTAGAAGTCTGATTGACTTGCTCTCAATTATTTCTAATTGAGCCTTCTTTGTTATTCTTGGTTTTGATTTGTCCATTCCTCATTGTTCTGCTAATTACACCACTTATTCTGGCCTTCAGGGACTCCTCAAAGTGTGCATGAATTAGAGATGCTACAAACATCATTTCCAAGCTATGCAATGTGACAAAGAACTAAACAAAAGGGAGAAAATGCACTTTCCAAGCTATTTTGATCAACTTTCTTTCTGCCACTTCTTTCAAGTTGTTTTGGGCTAAGTGGCACTTCTTTCTTCCGTTTAAATTCAGCATGTTCTTGGACTCCTTGTCCCCTAAAAACAGTTGTGTCATAAGTTAGAGAGTCATCAAAATGAGCTATCTTTGGGAATTCCTTCTCAAGCTTGAGTTGCACTTCCTCTACCAAATCCTTGATGAGTCTGATATGGAATAAAGAATGATCCTCTAATCAGTGTTTTATGGCATCTAGAATGTTAAATTGAACAATTGAGTCACTAAATTCTATTGACACCACCCCAAAGTGCACATCAATTATAGTTCGTGCTATTTTAAGGAATGGTTGACCAAAAATAAAAGGTGAACAACTACTTTGTGTCTTGCCCTCCATTTCCAAAATGTATAAGTTAGTGGGGTAGATCAATAACTGACTTGCACTAAAGCATCCTCGCCTATTCCAAGTGGATAGGCATTACTTCTATTGGCCAATTGGATAACCAATTCTATTCCCCTCAATGGTCCAAGATCTAGCTCAACAAACACCACAAGAGGAATAACATTGATTAAAGCTCCAAGATCTAGCAAGGCCTTATCAAACTTTTAGTTACCAACAATGCAGGGAATTATGAAAGTACCAGGATCCTTGAATTTTTGCAATAAAGTTTGTATAAGAGTTGATACATTCTATACCATGCTAACCTTCTTCCTTCCTTGAAACCTTTGCTTATTCATGCATAACTCTTTCAAAAACTTAGCGTACCTTGGCACTTGATTGATTACATCAAGAAATGAAATGTTGACTTCCACCATTCAAAACATCTCTAAAATTTCCTTATCCTTGGCTATTATGTCATCCTTTTTCTTAAACTTCATCCTTTGAGGAAATAAGAGTGGCTCAATGGATTGGTTAGCTATCTCCTTTCCCTTGGTGGCTTGATCTTCTTGGCTTATCTAGGTCTTGGTTGGGTTTGAAGTAAATGATTGCTTTTCCTCCTTTTCCTTTTTTAGCCTTGGCTTCTTGTCTAGTACCTTTTCAAACCTTAATATGATGGCATTTAAACCCCCTTTTGGATTGGGGATGGATTGGCTTGGAAATTACCTAGATACTAGTTGTTTAAGGGCATTAATTAAAGTGGCTAATTGAGTCATCTGTGTTCGCAGATCTTGGATGGCTAAGTCAATTTTCTGTTGGAATTGAATGTTCTGATCAGCCAGCTACATGGTGTGAGTTGTTAGTTGCTTCATCATATCCTTTAAAGATGACTCAAACCTAGGTAGAGGTGGCTGATATGTCTAGCCATACGGTTGTTGTTGGTGTTGACCTTGGCCAAATCTCCAAGGAGGCTATCTTGGTTGCTCTTGTGATGTCAATCTTGAGTTCCTATACCAGAGGTTAAGATGATCGTGCCACCCTAGGTTGTATGCGATTGAGTATGGGTCATACTAAGGTTGATCTTCTTGTTGATATGGCCTTCCTTGATATCCTTCAGCTATAAAGACTTGATCTTACAACCCCTTTACCAATGTCTAGCATGAAGCAATGGGATGCCCTGGACTTACACAAATACCATAAACTTGGCTCCTGAGGGCAAGTCAAGAACTCCCTTGCTGTAGTTTTTGTTGATCTATAGCCAATCTATTTACAAGTGAGGTAAGTGTGTCAAGACAGTGCTCCATTCTTTGATGATTTTGACATACGGTTGATACCTCATGTACTCCTCAAGATGGAACTGTCGCCCTTATGCTAAATTACTAGGAATTCATCGCCATGTTTTCAATTGACACTCGAATGGTCTGGGGTGTCTTATCCAGTAGTGTGCCACTACTTGCTGCATCAATCATGCTACGATGCATTGGGAGTAGACCTTTATAAAGGTATTGGGTCAAAAGTTGTTCTGATATTTGGTGAAACAAATAGTTCACACACAACTTATTAAACCAATCCCAGTATTTATAGAGGATCTCGCCATTAGGCTATCGGATCCCATAAATCTCTTTAGATGGTGGCAATATTCAAGGTAAGACAGGAGAATACTTATTATCAACAAATGAAAAGGAAGTCTCATTATTTAAGAATTAAACCATTTAACACTTGTATGGAGAACTAATCAAGATCTATGAGCCATTTACTTGATGGAATTTGATGGGTTCAGAATACCACAAGTTTACAATCATGCTTGTTGTAATGAATATAATGTTTTATGTTGACACAAAATGATGTAAATCCTAACAAATATGGCTTAGGAACTTAACACATTTGAGGAATTAGAAAAGAATTTAAGAAAGTTAAATCATATTTAAATCTTGCAAGACCTAGACCCAATGTTCAAGCAACATGAACCTAAGGTATAAGAAAGGATATAGATCACACACTCCAGCAAAGAAGGGATTTGGAAGTGATAAGTTAGGTCAAATATTGCAAGAAGTGTTAGTTCTTGATAAGTTCTTTAGTTTTTCAAATAAATTAAAAGAGAAAATTTTCACTAATCTTATGTTTGTTTTGACAATAAAATCAAACTTATTTGTAGGCTGAATTAATAACCTCAAAAACCCAAAAAAATAAAGTTAGTTATAAATGAACAAATGATCTCATTATTCTAGAATTAAGACACTTAATACAGTTAAAAATAGGTAATTTAGACTAATTGCACCTTTATTTGATGCAATTTAATGGATTTAGAGTACTAACGATGTAGAATTGAGCTTCTTACAATCAATATAATGCTTATTGTTGACAAAAAGTTAATTTTGAGATCATTTTGTGTGAATGGGTCCTTGCAATGAAAAGGGAAGCCATATTGTGAAAAAATGAAAAGGTGTTCACATTGTTTGAGAATTAAACCATTCAATATTTGTAAGGAAAGCTAATCAAGATCAATGACTCATTTACTTGATTAAATTCAATGGGTTTAGAGTATTAAAGGTGTGCAAATGGGCTTATTTGAAATACTATAATATTTTTTTGTTGATAAAAAAGTTAATGTCACCATTAATTTACGTAAATGAGTCCTTGCAATAAAGGACCCTTGTTAGTTAGAAATGAAGAGATTGTCTCATTATTTAGTAATTGAAACACTCTCTATGTATAAAAATATGGTAATTTAGACCAGTCACACATTTTTTTGATGGACATCAATGGGTTTAGGGCATTAAATAAGAAGAAATGAGCTTATTACAAGGAATATAATGTATGTTGTTAACCTAAAAGCCAATGAGTCTTTCTAACAAAGAGGAGAGTCTTGTTATCAAAAAATGAGAGATAGCCTCATTCTTCAAGAATTAAAACATTTAATACCTATAAATACAACTTATAAAGATTAATGACTCATTTACTTGATGGAATTCAAAGTTTCAAAGCATCAAACACTCAATACATATGAGAAAAGCTAATCAAGATTAGTCAAACATTTTTTTTTAATGAAATTCAATTGATTTAGAACACTAAAGATGTACAAATAAACTTATTGCACTACATATAACGTTTATTGACATAAAAGTTAATTATGAGATCATTTTGTGGGAATGAGTCCTTATAATGGAAAGAGAAGCATTCTTATCAAAAAATGAAGATGCAATGTCATTGTTCAGGAATAAAACTATTCTATACCTATAAGAAAACCTAATCAAGATTAATAAGTCATTTGCTTGATGGAATTCAATGCATTCAGAGTACCAAGGGCACTCAAATGTGCTTGTTTTAATTAATATTATGTTTCATGTTGACATAAAAGTTAATTTCATTATGATTTGTGTAAAGGAGTCCTTACAATGAAGAAAGGAACCTTATTAGTTAGAAAAGAAGAGACAGTCTCATTATTTAACAATTAAAACACTTAATTAGTATAATGAAAGTTAATCTATACCAATCACACCTACTTTTGATGAAATTCAATGGATTTAGAGCACAAAAAATGTGCAAACAAGCTTGTTGCAATGAATATAATGTTTGTTGTTGGCACAAAAGTTAATTATGAGATCATTTTGTGGTAATGAGCCCTTGCAACGAAAAGAGAAGTTTTGTTAACAAAAATGGAAGTGGACTCATTGTTTGAGAATTAAACCATTCAATGCCTATAAGGAAAGCTAATTAAGATTAATGACTCATTTACTGGATGGAATTCAATGCGTTTAGAGTACAAAAGGTGTGCAAATGTGCTTGGTCCAATGAATATAATGTTTTGTGTAGACATAAAAATTAATTTCACCATCATTTTGTGTAAATGAGTCCTTATAATGAAGTAGGGAGCCTTATTAATTAGAAATGAATAGACAATGTCATTATTCAGGAATTAAAAACACATAATGCATATAAGAAAAGATGATTTAGACCAATCACACCTTTTTCTTTTTCTGATGGAATTCAATAGATTTAGAGTACCAAAAATGTATAGACAAGCTTGTTCTTATAATTTAAGTTTAAAGGGTAGTAAAGCATATCTTAATGTAGGCCAAGGCTTTATTACCCTAATTGGAGTACTTAATAGGCTAGAGTTACAATAAAATTCACTCTTAAATAATAGTTTTTAAGGGATTTTAAGGTTGTTAATTTAGCCTATAATAAAATTGATTTCATTGTTTAAAAGTGCAAAACATTAGTAAAAGTAAAAGTGAGAATTTTTTTTCCCTTAGTTTTTTCAAAAACTAACTCTTCATGTGGCATTTAACTTGAGTTATCAATCCTTTCATTGCTAAACTATGACATCTATATGCTTCTTTATACCTTAGGTTCATGTTCTTTGTACTTTGGGTCTAGGTTTTTCATAATTGAAATATGATTTAACTTTCCTGGGTTCTTGTTTGATTAGTTGTATATGATAGGTCCCTAAGACACATCATTTGGGATTCACATAAGTTAGTATCAAAGCTTTAAGGATTATAAGTTTATTTATCTAAAATTTGAGTTTTTCTTTTGTTTCTCTTCTTAACCACATTCTTTAACCTCTTGTTCTTTGAATTTACAAACATTAGCTTCTCTTTTATTTTTGTTTACAAACCCTAATTGCTACAATGATTTGAATATAATTAATCTTTTTTCTTATGTGTTTTGCTTTGATTATAATTTGTTAGAATTAGTTGGTTATAAGGTGACTTTAATTAAGCTTGTTTTGTTCCATAAAGGAATGAGAGAGAAAAGCCAAATTTATATAGTGTGCAAACACAAGAGTGACTATCATACTATAAAGGAGTGGAGTGAAACATGTGTGGAAGTGCGTGTAAGGTTGTTCCCAACATTTTTCATTTCATGCAATTGATGATTTGAGACAAATCTTTTAAAAAGAGGGGAAATGGTGAGATCCATGAAGGAATTGATGCATAGAGGGCTTCTACAGGTCCATTAAGCATTCAAGAAGGGCCAATGACATGTTCAAGAGTTAAAAGGATGAAAGAGGCACTTAATGGGTTGATTAAAGAAATTTGGGTCAAAAAAGATAATTCAAGCTTAAAGGGTAGCAAAGCACATCTTAATGTGGGCTAAGGCTTTATTAATTTCATTGGAGTACTTAATGGGCCAAGGTTACAATAAAATCCAATCCTAAGTAGGAGTTTGTTATAAAATAAGAGTTTACAATAAAATAAGAGTGTTTTTATCTTTTAGGAGTTTTTCATTGTCTTTAATTTTAGGATTTTTAGGATTGTTAATTCTACCTATAAATATTCTTGATTTCTTTGTTAAAAAGAGTAGAAAATTATTGAAAATAAAAGTAAGATTTTCTTATTCAATCATTTAAAGAACTAAAGAACTTATCAAGAATTAACTTTTCTTATGATGTTCAACTCATCACTCTCAAATCCCTTCATTGCTAAAGGGTGTCATCCATATCCTTCTTTATAGCATTGGTTGGTGTTCCTTGAATATTGAATCTAGGACATGTATAATTGAAACTTGATTTAGCTTGCTTGGGTTCTTGTTTGATTCCTTGTGTGTGTGTTGGATCCCTAAACCACATCTTTTGGGAACAACATTACGGTGTCATTATTCAAGAATTGAAACCCTTAGTACATTAAGAAAAGGTAGTCTAGACTAGTCATTTTTTTTTATGGAATTTAATGGATATAGAGTGCCAAAAATGGAAAAATGAGTTTGTTGCGATTAATATAATATTTGATGTTAACACAAAAGTTAATTACAAGATCATTTTATGGGAATGAGTCCTTGCAATGAAAAGATGAACCTTGTTATCAAAAAATGAAGAGTTAGCCTCATTGTTTAGGCATTAAACTATTCAATATATGAAAGCAAAGCAAAATAAGATCAATGATTTATTTATCTGAAGGAATTCAATAGGTTCAGAGTACGATAAGTGTGCAACCATGCTTGTTTCAATGAATATAATGTTTTATGAAGATACAAAAGTTAATTTCACTATTATTTTGTATAAATGAGCCTTGCAACATAGGAAGGAGCCTTGTTAATTAGAAATAAAGATACAATTTCATTATTTTACAATTAAAATACTCAATACGTATAAGAAAAGGTAATCTAGACCAATCACACCTTTTTTTTTTCTGATAGAATTCAAGGATTTAAGGTACCAAATATGAACAAACAAGCTTGGTGCAATGAATATGAATTATGAGAGCATTTTGTGGAAATGAGGCCTTGCAACAAAAAAAGAAGCCTTGTTATCAAAAATTGAAGAGGTGGCCTCATTGTTTAAGAATTAAACCATTCCTTATAAGGAAACTAATTGAGATCAATGGTTTATTTACTTATAGAATTTAATGGGTTTAGAGTACCAAAGGTGTGTAAACATGTTCATTGCAATGACTATAATGTTTTATGTAGACATAAGTTAATTTCACCATCATTTTGTATAAATGAGTCCTTGTAATGAAGGGAGGAGGCTTGTTAGCTAGAAATAAAGAGAAGGCCTTATTTAGGTTTTCAAACACTCTATACATATAAGAAAAGGTAATCTAGACCAATCACACCTTTTTTTGTTCAAATTCATTGGATTTAGAGACCAAAGATGTACAAATCAGGTTATGGCAAGTAATATAATGTTTACTATTGATACAAAAATTAATTATGTGATAATTTTATGTGAAGGGGTCATTGAAAAGAGAAGCCTTATTATCAAAAAATAAAGTAACGGTCTTTTTGTTTGATAATTAAACCATTCAATATTTGTAAAGAAAGATAATCAAGATCAATGACTTATAGACTAGATGGAATTCAATGGGTTCAAAGTATCAAACATGTAAAAATGAGCTTTTTGCAAGGAATACACTGTTTATTGTTGTCATAATAGTCAATTATAAGATCATTTTGTGTGAATGACTCATTGCAATGAAAAGAGAATTCTATTTATCAAAAAATGATGAGACAATCTCTTTGTTTTAAAATTAAACCATTTAATACCTATAAGGAAAGCTAATCAAGTTTGTTAACTCATTTGCTTCATGAATCCAATGTGTTAAAAGCACCAAAGGTGTATAAATGTACTTATTCCAATAAATATATTGTATTGTGTAGACTTAAAAGTTAATTTCACCAAAGGAGTCTTGTCAAATAGAAATGAAGAGATAATGATGAGATACATAGAGGATTAAATGTATAGAGGGCTTCTAAGGATATGTTGAGGTTTCAAGAAGGGCCAATAACATGTTCAAGAGCTAAAAGGATGAAAGAGGCACTTATTGAAATGATTAAAGAAATTTGGCCAAAGAAACTATTTTAACCATTTGATGCCTATGAAGAAAGCTAATAAAAATCAATGGCTCATTTACTTAATGGAATTCAATAGATTTATAGTACCAAAAATGGACAAATGTTGTAATGAATATAATGTCTATTATTGACACAAAAGTTAACTATGGATTATTTTTATGTGAATGAGTCTTTCAATCAAAAACAGAAGTCTTATTATCAAAAAATGAAGAGATGATCTCATTGTTCAAGAATTAAACCATTCAATACCTATTAGGTTTGAAATGAAGGATGGACTTCAGTACATATAAGAAAAGATAATCTAGACCAATCACATCTATTTTTGATGGACTTCAAAAGATTTATAGTACTAGAGATGTAAAAACAAGCTTCTTATAATGAATATGATGTTTGCTATTTGCACAAAAGTTAATTTCGAGATCATTTTGTGTGAATGAGTCCTTGTAACAAAAAGAAAAGCCTTGTTATCAAAAAATGAAGAGGTAGTTTCATTGTTTAAGAATTAAACCATTCAATACCTAAAAGGAAAGCTAATGAAGATGAATGACTCATTATCTTGATGGAATTTCACTAAAAAAAGGTGTGATTAGTCTACATTCACTTTTCTTATACGTATTAAATCATGAGACTAGCTCTTTAGTTCTAGCTAACAATGTTGTTTCCTTCGTTGCAAAAACTCATTTACATAAAAGGATGGTGAAATTGACTTTTGTCTTTACACAATACATTATATTCATTGGAGCAAGCACATTTACACACCTTTGCAAACTCTTTAAACCCATTGAATTCCATCAAGTCAACGAGTCATTGTAGTTGATTAGCTTTTCTTATAGGTATTGAATGTTTTAATTTCCTAAACAAAGAGACCATCTCTTCATTTTTTGATAACATGACTTCTCTTTTATTACAAGGATTCATTCACACAAAATGGACTTTTAATTAACTTATATGTGAACAATAAACATTATATTCTTTGCAATAAACTTGTTTATACATATTTGGTACTCTAAATCTATTGAATTCCTTCAAACAAAGCTTTGATTAATCTTGATTAACATTTTGTATATCTATTGATTGTTTTAATTCCTGAATAATGAGGTCATCTCTTTACACAAAATCAAGGTGAAATTAACTTTTATGTTTAGACAAAAATTGTATTCATTGAAACAAACATGATTGTGCACCTTTAGTACTCTTAATCCATTAAATTCCATCAACTAAGTCATTAATCTTGATTAGCTTTCCTTACAAGTATTAAATAGTTTAAATCTATAACAATGAGATTGCCTCTTCATTTTTCAATAACAAGGCTTCTATTTTTATTACAATGACTTATTCACACAAAATAATCTTTAAATTAACTTTTATATCAATAGCAAACATTGTATTAATTGCAAAAAGCTCATTTTTACATTTTTGGTACTCTAAATCCATAGAATTTGAACAAAAAATAGTGTGATTGTTCTAGATTAGCTTTTCTTATAGTAATGAGTGCTTTAATTCTTCAATAATGAGATTTTCTCTTCCTTTCTAACTAACAAGGCTCCTTCCTTCATTGTAAGGGCTCATTCACACAAAATGATTTCATAGTTAACTTTTGTGTCAACATCAAATATATATTCATTACAACAAGCTCGTTTGTACATTTTTGGTACTCTAAATCCATTAAATTCCATCAAAAAAAGGTTTGATTGGTCTATATTACCTTTTATCATACATATTGAGTGTTTGAATTGTTGAATAATGAGATTGTCTCCTCATTTCTAGCTAACAAGGCTCCTTCCTTCATTGCAAGAACTTATATACACAAAATGATGGTCAAATTAACTTTTGTGATGAGATCCATGGAAGACTTGATGCATGAAGGGTTTTTAAGGTTCCTTTGAGCATTCAAGAAGGGCCAACAACATATTCAAGAGATAAAAAGATAAAAGAGCTAGTTAGTTGACAAATTGAAGAAATTTTGGCTAAAAAAGATAATTCATGCTTGAAAGGTAGCAAAGCATATAGCAATGTAGGCCAAGGTTTTATTAATTTAATTGGAGTACTTAATGGGCTAAGGTTATAATAAAATCAACTCCTAAATAAAAGTTTGTTATAAAATATGAGTCTATAATAAAATAGGTGGATTCTTGCATTTTAGGAGTTTATCATTGTCTTTATTTTTAGGGTTTTTGGGATTGTTGATTCAACCTATAAATAGACTAGATTGCATTGTTAAAAAGAGCAAAGCATTAGTGAGAATGAAAGAGAGAATTTTCTCCTTTTATTCTTTCAAGAGCTAAAAAACTTATCAAGAACTAAACTTCATGCGGCATTCAAACTAACTTATCACTTCCAAATCTCTTCTTTGCTAAGTATGGCATCCATATCCTTCTTTATACCTTAGATTTGTGTTCCTTAAACATTAGGTCTATGTATTGCATGATTGAAATCTGATTTAGCTTTCTTGGTTTCTTGTTCATCTTTATGTGCATATTGGGTACCTAAGCCACAACTTTTGGGGTTTACATCGTTTTATGTCTACACAAAACATTATATTCATTGCAAGAAGCATGCTTATACATCTTTAGTACTCCAAACTTATTGAATTCCATCAAGTAAATAAGTCATAGATCTTGATTTGCTTTCCTTACAATTATTGAATGGTTTAATTCTCAAACAGTGAGGCTACCTCTTCAATTTTTGATAACAAGGCTTTACTTTTTATTGTAAGGACTCATTTGCACAAAATAATCTCATAATTAGCTTTTGTGTCAATAACAAACACTATATTCATTGCAACAGTCTTGTTTGTACATTTCTAGTACTTTAAATCCATTGAATTTCATCAAAACAAAATTTTGAATTGTCTTGATTACCTTTTCTAATATGCTTGATGTGTTTCAATTTCTAAATAATGAGTATGTCTCTTTATTTCTAACTAACAAGGCTCCTTCCTTCATTGTAAGGACTTATTTACACAAAATGATGGCAAAATGGACTTATTTACACAAAATGATGGCAAAATTAACATTTGTATCTACACAAAACATTATATTCATTGCAACAAGCACTTTTGTACACCTTTGGTACCCTGAACCCATTGAATTCCATCAAATAATTGAGTCATTAATCTTAATTAAATTTCCTTACAGGTATTGAATGGCTAAATTCTCAAATAATGAAACTACCTCTTCATTTTTTGATAACAAGTTAATGAGATCAATGGAGAAGCTAATGCATGGAGGGCTTCTTAAGATCTATTGAGCATTCAAGAAGGACCAATGATACGTTCAAGAGCTAAAAGGATGAAAGAGGTGCCTAGTAGGTTAACTGAAAAAATTTGGGCCAAAAATGCTAATTCATGCTTGAAAGGTGGCAAAACATATCTTAATGTGACCCAAGGCCTTATTAATTTAATCAAAGTACTTAATGAGCTAGGGTTACAATAAACTCTACTCTTAAATAAGACTTTATTATAAAATAGGACAGCTCAAAAAACAAATAGGAGCAAATTTATTGTTAGCTTATTTAGGAAGTTTGTCATTATCTTTAGGGTTAAGGTTGTTAATTTAGCCTATAAATAAGCTTGATTTCATTGTTAAGAGAAAAAAAAACAATTAATGAAAATAAAAGTGAGAATTTTCTCCTTCAATTTTTAAGAATTAAAGAATTTATCAGGAACTAACTCTTGTTGTGATATTTAACCCAACTAATTACTTCCAAATCCCTTCTTTATTGGAGTGTGGTGTCCATATCCTTCTTTATACCTTAAGTTTGTGTTCCTTCAACATTGGGTTTATGTCTTGTATGATTGAAACATAATTTAGCTTTCTTCAATTCATATTTGATTCCTTACATGTGTTGAGTCTTTACATCTTTGGGGGTTCACATCTATTGTTATTAGAGCTTGGATATAAATCAAGTTTGCTTATCTAATTTTGATTTCTTTTTCTTTTTTCATCTTTCTTCTTAGCTACATTCTATAAGCTCTTATTCTTTGAATTTACAAACCCTAATTTATCTTTTCTTATCCATAAACCCTAGTTTATCATTCTTTTTCTTTAAATTCATGAAAAAAAACCAAGAATAAAAGACCAAAAAACAAAAAAAAAGGGCCAACTTTGAGTGATTATGGCAATAGCTAAACATTTTGGTCAGTCTAGCCACAATAATAACCTAGTTTCTGGCTCAACTCTTAATTTGTCATCTATTTCATTTTCCTTATTTTTTCTTTTAACTTTCCTTTTCTTTTTTTTTTTCCTTAGTTCAATTTTGCTCCATTTATTTTATATGGTGAGTTTGGTTCCTTTAAGATTAATCCTCTTAATTTAGTTTGTTTAGTTCTTAAAGAGCTAAAAAAGGAAATTTGAGTGGTAAAAGCCAAGAGTGTGAACACATATTGAGAAAACCCTTAAAGAGTATAAACATGAGGGTGTGTGACACTATTTTTGAATGAAACACATGAAGGAGTGTTTTGTGAGGTATCCTAACTATTTTTCATAGAATTAAGACTATATCTACCAAAGGCGAAGGTGTAGTTGAGGAGGGAGGAAGTGGTGTCATTCATGATCAAAGGCTATGCAACAATAATTTGAGCACATGAACACTAAATTTGATGATATAAGGGATATGATAAAGAAGCAACCAAATACAATAGCAAAATTGCAAAGGAGGCATAGGAGCAATGAAGTTCCTAATGTAAGAAATCTAAAGAGATGAGATTATGGTCATAAAGATGTTGTAAAAGATGACTAATTTGATGATCCCTTAACTTTGGTTAAAATTGCCAATAATATAAATGGTTAAAAAAGTTTTATGAGGCAAGACACCTATGACCATGATTTAAGGAGCATTAAAATGAAAATTTCTCTATTCAAAGGGAAAAACAATCTTGAAGCCTACTTAGAATGGGAGAAGATGGTTAAATTGGTCTTTGACTACCATAACTACTTTGAAAAGAAAAAGGTAAAACATATTGTTGTTAAGTATATTAATTATGCTATTATTTCGAGAGATCAACTTGTTTTAACTAGGGGAAGGAATCATGAGAGGCCTATTTAAGAGGAGATTCATCCCTAATCATTATTATAAGGATTGTACCAAAGGTTGTAAGGGCTCACTCAAGGCACCAAAAGTGTAGAGGACACTCATAAGGTGATGGAGATTGCCATGATCCAAGCTAATATGGAGGAGGATAGTGAAGCAACCATGGCTCAATTCTTGCAAGGGTTGAATTGGGACATCACCAACGCAGTTAAATTGCAACATTATATGGAATTGCAGGACATGGTGCACATCATAATGAAAGTTAAGAGGTAACTTAAATAGAAGGGTTCTACATAGTTTAGATATAATTTAGGTTCCTCGTCATCTTGGAAGCCAAATTGGAGAAAAAGGGATGGTAAGGCTAATTACAAGCCCAAGGCCAAATCTTACAAGAGTAAGGAAGTGAGTCCCAACAAGGAGAATGGTAATTCTAATTCCTAACCTAGTCACAATAGAGATGTTAAATGTTTAAATATTTAGGAAGGGAACATATTGCATCACAATGTTTAAATAAGTGTACCACAACATTGAAGTGTAATGTTGATATTAAGATAAAAAGTGAGTCTAATGATGATTCCATGCCACCATTGGAGGATGTAAGTGATGGAAAGGAGTACCCAATTGAGGGAGATGTGTTTATGGCTAGATAAGCATTGGATGCTAAAGCCAAGGAAGATAATGAAGTGCAAAGAGATAATATCTTCCATACATCAAAGATAAGGAATGCAACATGATCATTAATGGGGGTTGTACAAATGTAGCTACTTTGGTTGAAAAGCTTAATTTACCTACCATGAAGCACCCAAGGTTATATACACTTCAATGGTTGAATGAATGTAAGGAGGTTAAGGTAAATGAGTAGGTATTAGTGTCATTTACTATTGGGAGATATATTGACGAGGTCTTGTATGATGTTGTAACCATGCATGCTGGGCATAATTTGTTAGGAAGACCTTTGCAATATGATCAATATGTAATGCATGATGGGTTTAAGAATATGTACTCTGTTCTAATAAATGATAAATCCATTACTCTTGTACCTTTGACTCCTTGCCAAGTATAAGATGATCAATTAAGGAATAAAAAAGGAGAGTGAGAGGAAAAAAAAAAAAAAAGGAAATTGAGATTGAGAGGAGAAAAGAGGAAAAGAATGGAGAGAAAGGAGATAAGATTGAGAAAAATGAAGAAAGAGGTTAAAAGAGAAAAATTGAGAGTTTGTAAGCAAAAGAGAGTGATGTTATGAGAGGTTTCTATTCAAATGGCCTATAATTGTACTTTTATACAAAGAGGCTTTTTTTGGTACTAATGAGCTTAACCCTTTTTTGCCTAGTGTTGTCATTTCTCTTTTGAAGGAAGTTGATGATATTTTTCCTAAATAACCAAAAGGCTTGCCACCTTTGAGGGGAATAGAACATTAGATTGAATTCATCCATGGTATGATAATTCCAAACTAAGCAGCCTATAGAAGTAATTTTCACAAGACAAAGGAGCTTTAAAGGCAAGTTAATGAGCTCATGGCAAATGAATATGTGAGGAAAGGCATGAGTCCATGTGTAGTTTCAGCATTGCTTATGCCTAAGAAGGATGGGACTTGAAGGATGTGCATTAATTGTCAAGTAGTTAACAAAATCATTATAATGTATCACCATCCTATACCTAGATAATATGACATGTTAGATAAACTGTATGGTTCATGTATTTTTCTAAAATTGATTTGAAAAATGGATATTAACAAATTAGGATGAGAAAGGGAGACATGTGTAAAATAACTTTCAAAACTAAGTATGGTTTTTATGAATGGCTTGTTATACCATTTGGTCTCACTAATGCATTGAGCACTTCTATGAGATTGATGAATCATATTTTATAAGCATTCATTGGTAATTTTGTGGTTATGTATTTTGATGATTTTTTGGTCTATAGCAAAACCTTAGATGAGCATCTTGATCATTTATGTTCTATTTTAAGTATTTTATATTTTGAGAAATTGTATGCTAACCTTAAGAATTGTTATTTTTTTTTTGCATTGATTAGATCCTAATTCTTAGCTATGTTATTAGTGCTAGGGGTATTGAGATTGACAAGGAAAAGTTTAATGCAATTTGTGCTAGTTTCTATAGACACTTTGTTAGGGCCTTTAGCGCCATTGCTGCACCATTAATTAAGATTGTTAAAAAGAATGTGGGATTCAAGTGGAGTAGTGATCAAGACAAGGCTTTTAATTTAATCAAGGAAAAACTTAGTTCTGCTCCCTTACTTTTTTTTCCTAACTTTGCTAAAACTTTTTAAACTGTGAGTGATGCTTTAGGTATTGGCATTAGAGCTATTTTAATGTAAGAATTTGACCAATTGCCTACTTTAGTGAAAAGCTAAGTGGAGCAAACCTTAGTTATCCCAGTTATGATAAGGAAATGTGTGCATTGGTCTAATGAGTTTGTCATCCATACTAACCATGAATCCTTAAAGTACTTGGAGGAACGAAAGAAGTTGAACAAGAGACAATCCAAATGGGTCAAACTCATTAAATCCTTTCCCTACATCATCAAATATAAACAAGGTAAGGGGAATGTGGTTGTTGATGCATTATCTTGATAGTATGCCCTTATCTCTATACTTAGTGCAAATTTGTTAGGATTTGAATATGTTAAAGATTTATATGTGAAAGATCCTCCTAACTTTGCTAATATGTATAGGACATCTAAGAAGTCAACCTTTGGGAAATTTTAAGGGCATGAGGATTTCTTATTTAGGGAAAATTAATTATGTGTGCCTCTAAGTTCCTTAAGGGAGTTCGTTATGAGAGAAGCACATGGGAGATGGTCTAATGGGTCATTTTAGAGTTAGAAAAACTCTAGATGTCTTAGTTGAACATTTTTTTTGGCCACACATGAAACAAGTCGTTGATAGGGTGTGTAAGAAGTGCATAACATGCAAATAGGCCAAATCTAAAGTTTCACCCTATGGCTTCTACACTCCTTTACCCATACCTAACCAACCTTGGGTTGATTTATCAATGAACTTTATGCTAAAGCTACCATGATCAAAATGGGGCTGGAATTTTATATTTGTTGTTATTGACAAGTTTTCAATGATGGCACACTTCGTCCCATGCCATAAAATTGATGATGCAAACATTAGAGAGGTACATTTGCATGGCATGCCTTAGAGCATTGTTTCAAACTAAGAAACAAAGTTCTTGATCTAATTTTGGAAGATGTTATGGGTAAGTTAGGTACTAAATTGTTGTTCTCAATTGCTTGTCATCCAATAACCACTGTATTCACTTTAATAAGCTTGTTTCCACATCTTTGGTACTCTAAACCCATTAAATTTCATTAAAAAAAGGTATATAAGTGTTCTTGATTAGCTTTTCTTATATGTATCAAGTGTCTCAAACTCTAAATAATGGCACCATCACTTTAGTTCTAGCTAACAACTCTCTTTCCTTTGTTACAATGATTCATTTACACAAAATGATGAAGAAATTAAATTTTTTGATTGCTTAAATCATTGTATACATTGGAAGAAGCATATTTGTACACCCTCAGTGCTCTAAATCCATTAAATTCTTTCAAACAAAGGAGTCATTGATCTTGATTAGCTTTTGCTATCGATATTGAATGGTTTAATTCCTAGATAGTGTGATCATCTCTTCTTCTCTTCATGTTTTTTCATAACAAGCATGTTTATATTCATTATATTCATTGTAACAAACTAGGCTTTCATAAGTTTTAGGGTTTGGGCTTAAAGCTTCAATATTGGGCATGCTTGAGGCTAAAGACTTAGAAGAGTCATCATTGGCTTGCTTTCATGGGTTTGGAATGTTTTAAGAACCTGAAGGTTTGAGCTTTGGCTTTCTGAGTTGAGCATATCAACCCATGCTTTTGGTTAGGTTGTTTATGATTGGGTCTTTTCTTGTTAGGCTTTCCTTTTGAATTTCTTGGGCATTTTAGGCTTGTTTTAAGGTTGAGGTTCATGTTCCCTACAAGAATTCTCTTGTAAGAAAATTTGGTAAGCAATTTGAAGAACCTTGAATATGTTCAATTTCAAAATCAAAAACACTTAAAATTGCTTGTCATCATGCAAAAAAACTATTTAGATGCAATATTTTGAAATCTTTGTGTAAAACAAATTTTACTACTTGAAAATTAATGTGTAATAAGAATTTTTGATTTTTCAAATTGTACTAAAATTTTGAAATGCATAAAATAATTGCCAAAAATTTCCTTTTTAATGGTGAAATACCATCTTTTACAATCATTCTAATGCTTGGATGTGAATGGAATAAGTTGTTCATGTTGATCCTTGACTTGGTTCAAAATCCCTTCATATTCTAGTTTAAACTCATCAATCTTAACTATTTTGGGTAGGTTGGGATTGCTTATGTGAAGATAGGGCAACTTTTTAACTTAACATTTAATCTCTCTCACAATAACTATGTGCTAATCAATCCATGGTTGAGATAAGGCTTGGTTTGGGGTTGGTCAAACCATTTTAGAACATCCTTAAGATTATAAAGAGCTTGGATGGACTAAAGTAATGGGTTTGGATTTGAAGTTGATGGGCTTTCAAGGAGCATTTCTAGAAATTGCACTTTAGCTTGATCATTTTCTAATGTATCATATATCTCAAGGATTTGCACTTGAGCACACATTAGGATGCTTACCTCTTTCTCTTCTGACCTTGTTTTAAAAGAGGCTTCAAGTTCATTAACTTGGAGACCAACTTCATCCTCAAAAGATAGTTCAAAAGTGTTAGCTTTTAAGGTTTCAACCAATAATGCCTATAGTTAGGCTTGAATAGTTTCTAGCAATTCAAGGGCTTGGAGTTTTTTTATGAAGTTTACAATATCTTAACATGTAACCAGGCTTACCATAATTATAACAAACATATCTAGATGTTTGGGCTTTTGTTTATTTAGGCTTATTAGGTTTGGGCCTAAAAGTTATTTTGGGCTTAGAAGATTATTGGTGTTGATTAGGCATAGATTTTAAGTAAAAAGTATTTTTTGATTTGGTATTAGTCCTAAAATTTCTCTTGGTCTTTTCTTTGTGATAAAGGTTATCATCAAATTAGGCATAAGAGGGTCATAACTCCCGCTATGTCTGCTTTGTTCCTACTTGATCTGTATTTGGAGCGTTAAATCTACACAGATTTGAAATCCTTCTTTCCGGACAAAGCTTATCAGTTAACTATAGGCTAGTTGATGATAAGGAATTTGACCATTATATTAAGCTTGCAGTTTAGATCTTGCTACATGACATGTGGTAAAAACATATTTTTAGACCAATAGAAATTATGTAAATATTTGCATTTAAGATTAGATAAAAATTCAATGTTCACTAATAAATTGCTTTGTTATGGCAAAGATAAGACTTGCCACAACATTGGTGATTGTTTGTTGGTTATTATCAAAGAGAGGTTTACCATAAACTTCTTTCTTGATAGCTTGGAAAATGCTATCATGGTCAGGTGGATTGAGTATGTGATCTAACCATCCTTTGAGCTATCCTTAGAATCTTGCAACAAGGATCTTAGCAATGATGTGGTTAGAGGTATGATTATGGGTCCTATATGCATTGGACACCATGGTCATTTATTGAAGGAGATTCAAAATTTGATGTTCTGAATATCCATCAATGTTCCACTCAAAAAATTGAATTAGAACTGTATTTTGTTTGCAAAAAGCTGGTTTTTCTTCAAAAGCAAGGTTAGGAACCATAAGTCTAGGCCAGTACATCTTTGAAGATGTTCCCAGTGGTTCCACTTTGAGATGTTATACCTTTAGTGATTATGTGTCTGACATAGAAACTTGAGATGAGCCATCATTAAATGCAGTCAAAGTCTGTACCTCTTCACTTATTGATACTTCAAATTTTGATTCCTTTAGAGTTTATAGTCTAAGCATCAAAGCTTCCCAAAATTCATTTGATGATGTATTTGAAATTTCAAAGGGTTTAAAATTAGGGTTTGTTGAAAATTTTATAGTAAGGGTGACAAATTTTGAAATTTCCTTTGAAATTGAAAAACTTGATATAGTGGCATCCACATTTGAGAGTTGGTTGCCAATTATTTGTAAAATTTTATTTGTATAATTATTTTGTTTAATAATTTTTTATATATCTTTTATTCAAAAATTTTCATGCTCTTTACGTAGTTTGTATGGTGACATAAAAATAGAAAAGCCTTTGTACTTAAATTGAATTTCACATGATGGAGGATGAATTGACTCTATTTTTGAGCCATTCATTAATTCACATTATTATGATTGGATTTGAGCTTATAATTCATCTTCCTCTATGAATGATGACCATAGGTACTTATATTCCCATTGAAAATAGTACTCATTAAACCAATCAAGGAATAAAACATGCAATTTGTTTCTGGTCATCCAATCATCCAATCATAATAATCTTGCTAAACTTCTAGTTTTTCTCATTTTGAATTTGAAAAACCATTCTCCTTTTTTAGCATTATGCTAGTCATAAAATTTTTTTCTGAAAATTTCTTTTTTAATCACAAAACATTTTTCTAAAACATGAAACTCAGGATGTATCTCATGCTTAATAAGAAACAAGAGCTATAATGTCGAGGCTCCAGGAGATTCTAAGGATTATTATTATGGTGATGCATAATGGATTAAGGGACCTATCCATGTAGATCTGCACCTCTTAAATAGTTCAAGCATAGGTGCTAAATGGTTGTCTCGTAGAAAGGCTATGTTGCAAATAATTTAAGATTTTGGTTTCTAGATCTTCATCCTTACTAAATTTGGATTTAGAACTTGTGGAGTGTCTAGCAAAAGATATATTGAAACTGTCATCTATATGCTAAGTAATCCTGTTGACATCTATTGCCAAATAAGGCTTTGGGGCATTAACATTTCCAAGTTTCTAGATGTCAGGCAAATTTACCTCATGCCATTTGATATACCTTGGTGTTTAAAGGTTAGCTTTGTGCATGTCTGCTTCCCACAAAATTGTTTCTTTGTGGGCTCTATGATAGAGGGCTTCAGTGTTGAACATTATTTTCATAACCTTATAATGTATCTTGTACATTTGGCTTAGTGGGGTCAATCCTTTAGCAAATCAATTATTGTGAAGCTTGATTTGCAAGGTAAGAACATCAAGAATATTCCTTTCATGCAAAGAAACTGTGAAATCTAGAAAATAATTGAAGTAAATTGGACCAAAACATAAGCTTGTTTCTATAATACCTAAGAGAGAATCATCAAAGTTTAGAAGACAACAATCTCTAAGGGCAACAAAAATAGAAGTATCCAACCCTTCTCTAGAAAAGGGCTTGATTCTTACCTAAACAAGGCCAAAGTGTAGGAAATTGTAATGTTTTTGGGGATGCTTTAAAGAGGTAGAGGAAATAAGCTTTACCATTTCAAAGGAATTGTAAAGATGGTAGTCCCATTCCTCTATCTTTGTATGGACATTGCACTTTAGAAAAGACAGGATTTAGGAGTGATAAGTCAGGTTAAACGCTATAAGAAAAGTTAGTTTTTAATAAGTTCTTTAGTTCTTGAAAGAATTGAAGGAGAAAATTCTCACTTTTATTTTCACTGTTTTTCTTTTCCTTTTTTTTTTTTTTTAACTAATGCAAATAGACTTATTTATAGGCTAAGTAAATAACCCATACCCTAGAGATAATAACAAACTTCATAAATAAGCTAACAACAATCTACTCCAATTTGTTTTAGGAGTTGCCTTATTTTATAATAAACTCCTATTTAAGAGTGGAGTTTATTGTAACCCTAACTCATTAGGTATTCCAATCAAATTAATAAGGCCTTATACCACATTAAAATATGTTTTTCCACCCTTCAAGCTTGAATTAGCTTTTTTTGGAACAAATTTCATCAATTTGCTTGCTAAGTGCTTCTTTTATCCTTTTAGCTCTTGAAGATTTTATTGGCCCTTCTTAAATGCTCCATGGATCCTTATAAGCCCTCTATGCATTAACTTCTCCATGGATCTCATCATTTTCACTCTCCTTACAAGGATTCATCCTCAAATCATTACTTGCATCAAAAGGAGAAAGATTATAAACATTAAATGTTGCACTCACATTGTACTCACTAAAAAGGTCCAACTTGTAGGCATTGTCATTAATTCATGCCACCACTTGAAATGGACCATCTCCTCTAAGCTACAACTTTGAATGCCTCTAAGCCAAGAACCTCTCCTTATGTATATGCACCCAAACTCAATCACACTCTTTCTTCCTTTGTTGGCATGGGATGCATATTGCTATGTTCATTTTGCAATTTGTTGCCACACCTTCTCATGCAACTTATTCACCATTTTAGCCTTATTTTCACCATCTAAGCTAACATATCATCAACAAGTAAAAGCATCAAATCTAAAGGAGTTAAAGGATTTAAACCGTACATAAATTCAAATGGAGAGTAACTAGTAGTAGAATGAACACTCCTATTATATGCAAACTCTACATATTGCGAACAAAGTTCCCATGTTTTTAAATTTTTTGAGGAATGCATTATATTGAATCCCTTGGTTTTAATATCTAAGCACAAGGCATGCATGAGATTAAGATTTGAGAGAAAGAGTAAAGTTGGGGTAACCAAAAAAATAATTAGGTCCAACACTCATACTAGATTTTGTTATTTTTAATAAAGGAGCCATGAAACCTATTATGTCTTTAGTCTTTAACATAAATTATGGCAGAGTTATTTAAACCTAATCATGTGGCCAGCTTCAATGCTACTTGAATCATGCCAATATGGGGAAATTTATATTTCCTCTAATGTGAACTAGTAAGTTCTTGGGATAGCAAGAAAAAAAATCATTATAACCTCGAGATATAGGTAAAGCCTCTTCAATTATTTTAATACCATAATTAGATTTGGTTAAAAAAAATAATAAACTACCACTCAATATATATATGACAATGAGGATAATGGTAATTTTTAATTTTACAGATAAATATCATTTATATTTTCATTAATAATAATTTCTTTATATTTACTATCAGAGTGTCAACTTAAGTGAAGTTTATCCATATGTGTCATAGAATCACTATCAGTGGTTTACACCAAAAGCACTCAACGCCTAGCCACAACTTGCACAAGCTAAAAGGGAAAACACATTATGGTCCAACAAATTATATTTTTCCAACAAGCTGTCATTCTTGTCTCCATTGATTGAATGGAAAATCTGTTTGCTTTAATCTAAGCACGACATTTTTGGAGTTTTTATCACATCTATCTTCTAGGTGCTTACATGTTAATATCATTGCCTTTTCATTTTTCTAAATTATGTCTTGACAGTTTATGCCCCACTTGTGGCGGAAGCAATCCTGGGTTGAGGGCTGAACTTATTCATTCAGTGAATGATCATCTGAATCTTATTTGCGTGGCTGTTCATACGTGACACACCCTTCCATATTCGCATCACTATCTTTAATTTGTTTTACTCGTGTTCACCGTATCAATACATCAATAACATATGACTTCCCTTAAAGTTTCAGAATCTAAATGACCATGCACTGTTAGAATGACGATGGAATTACTTGGTGGAAAGCTTGAAAAATTATAAACTCTTTGTATCAATGTATAATTTTTAGAATATTTATTTTATATTGAAATAATATGACTTATATATTTATTATTAATAAATTACATATTAATAATAATTTTTTTTTGAAAATACTTGTTAAAATTAAAAAATAATTATTGGTAATAAAAAAAAATAGACAGCAAATAACACTAAATAGATAATAAATAAATAAATAGAATATTATATAATAAAAAATAATAATAAGAAATTAAGAGTATAATATTATTGTTGTCTCCATAATAAAAAATAAAATTTTTGAAATATATTTCCATTTTAAAGGATTAGAAGGATAGAGGGTTGATTAGAAGAAAAAGTATTTTGAATTAAAAATGATATATTAATCTTTTTAATTTTTTTTATTTTTTTGATTAAAAGTATTTTTTTTTCATTATATTTTAAAATATATGATTTAAAATTTACATTATTATATTAAATGTAAATTTCTCTTTATATCTATGAATTTTAAATGCCAAACTGACCCGTGGGCTTCATTTGTTGTGAATCATAACAATCGAGTGACATATTATTAACCTGCACCATTCACATTATAATCCTTTTTGTTTTGTGACCACATGGTGTTTGAGCCAGTTTACTTAGACCTTAACCCATCCACCTCTATGGTCTGGTCTAAGCCAAGTCATTACCACGCTGACTAGGACATTTTGGGAGAATCAAGGGTCTTAAGACATGGATGGGGGTGTGGGTTCACGTGGGTTTCCTGTGCTTTTTACATTTCTTTTTTTTTTTTTTTTTGGCAAAAAAAACTTAGAATATGCATGTAACTAAGATGTTTTGTACAAATAGGTATAATGAATGTATATTTATGATTTTTTTTCGATGGTTTTATGCACATTTTATTATTTCGTTTGTATAATGCATCTTACCTGTTTTCGCATGCTGCTTTCTTTGTTTCTTTTTGTGCCTTTCAATTCACCATTGCCACATGCAGGATTACATCCTGTGGCTAACCTGCATATTAGACCATCTGCAGCTCCTAAACCAAAGCCAGACACTGGTTGATTTTCAGGACAGCTCATAAGAGGGCTTAACTTGATCCCTGAGCAGGCAATCAACCTGGTCAACTCTTCGGCTAATGCTCCATAGATTGTGGAGAAGGACTTGAAGCTCACTATTCTTGGTGAACCTGGGCCTTCTGTTAAAGACTTGGCTCACCATGCTGGCTACTATCGGCTTCCTAATACCAACGGAGTAAGGTAATTAATACAATTAAGCCCTGTATTGTGCTATGAGTCAGGAATCAACTAGTTGATTGGCCACTCAAGTTTAAAGGATATTTACATGGATATGTCAAGATAGTCAATGTAAGCATAACTTTAGGGGACCAATCTGTGGAGAAAATAAAAATGCATCTTGTGTCTAGAGGACCTCTCAGAAATGATGGAGAAACTAAAAGTCCAAAAACATCAGGCACTTTAGCTCTCTAACCTTAATTGTTTGCAAGAGTCATCTAAGTTGAACTGATATATATATACCATGTCCCTGTTGTCACATGGCTTACTGGAGGGCCAGGATGCAGCAGCGAATTGGCTTTCTTTTATGAAAATGGTCCTTTCCAGCTTTCAACCAACCTGTCTCTTGTTTGGAACGACTATGGCTGCGGAAAGGTATTACCAGATATAACCAATGTGACATATAAAAGCGGCAGGCTCCTTTGTTCTTTTGTTAAATGTAAAGGTGAATATCGCTTTACTTTGGCAGGCATCAAATCTCATACCGTTGATCGACCTACTGGAACTGGCTTTAGTTATTCTACAAGTGACAAAGATGTTCGAAACAATGAAGCGTGTTAGCAACTTGTACAACTTCTTGCAGGTCACTTAATTGCTCATATTCACATCAGGATCCCGGAAACTTAATAAATTTTTGGAAGGAATTTGACGGTATGTCAGTCAATTCGACCTGAGCAATCTCCTGCATTTATACTTACTATACCACTTATTACTGCAGGCATTTTTCAAGGGGCATCCTGAATTTGCCCAAAATGATTTCTACACAACTGGAAAGTCTTATGCTGGACGCTATATATCCCTGCTTTTGCAGCTAGAGTCCATCAGGGAAACTAAAAACAACGAAGGAATCGATATGGACCTCAAAGTTATTTCCTACATTCAGTTTAGTAATGCATTGTTTTGTTGTATATGTCAAGTATATCTACATAAAGAGAATTGAATTTTGACTACATAGATCCAAGCACAGGGTTCACCTGCAGGGATTTGCCATTGGTAATGGTCTAACCAATCCCGCCATCCAGTTTGAAGCTTACCGAGAATTTGCTTTGGATAAACAAGCTAATCCAACAATCTGATTATGATAGTCTCAAGGAGAAGATACCAGCATACCGAGGCAAGTAGCAGCATTTGGTTATGAAATAATCTATTTCATTTCAGTAGTATGAATCATAATGCTGATTATTGAATGGACATTAATCACTGGGCCTTCGTCTATTTTGTAACATCAGACACCAGAGGTGATGACTCTGATTGCCTTGATGCATATTCCACTTGCATACAAATATATCTACAGATCCTGTCCATTGCTGGTAACATAAATGTAAGGATTCTCATTTAAACTGTGGTAATGACACCCAATTAAGCCTGAGGCGTAGGAAACATTGATTGGCTTTCATGCAGTACAGCAGGCAGACTGGATGAAGAACTATGAAGTAGAAATTCCAGCTCTGCTTGAAGCTGGGATCAAGGTGCTTATATATGCTGGGGAAGATGATCTCATATGTAACTAGCTTGGTAAGAGCCTTCTCTGCAATAAATCCTTGGTTTGCCAGCATGGTCAAGGATCCAGCAAGTGAAACTAAGATATCTACATTGCAGTATCACAAAATTTATATGTTAGTATAAT
Source organism: Rhizophora mangle (assembly GCA_037832345.1). Lineage (NCBI taxonomy): Eukaryota > Viridiplantae > Streptophyta > Magnoliopsida > Malpighiales > Rhizophoraceae > Rhizophora > Rhizophora mangle. Next base: position 26,729 of record JBAPLJ010001659.1, on the reverse strand, counting down.
ATATAGATTAATCACAGCCAATTAACTTCATGCAGGGATCACAGCATTGCCGATTTCAATTTTTGATTTGTACAGGAAATTTTTGGTGGATTAATGCCATGGAATGGTCAGGCCAGAAAGAGTTTGTGGTAGCTTCTGTGGTTCCATTTGTGGTTGGAGGTGCAGAAGCAGGCAGCTGAAAAGTCATGACTCTCTTTCCTCAAGGTCAGGCCATCTCTATTTCTTCTCTTTTTTCCAGTCTGCACCTTTTCATGTGTTGTGATATCCACAGGCACTAATATCTTATGTTATCATGCATGATTGTTTGAAAAACAAACACGCAGGTTCATAATGCTGGACACCTGGTGCCAATGGTACAACTGGAAGCTGCATAACAGATGCTGAAGAGCAGGCTGTGAGGGAATCTTAGTGTAATTGATCAAAAGCAGAACTGAATATAGATAGGAAAAACATAATCCCAATTGATCATCTCATCTAATTCAGAGATTTCTTACCAATGGCACTGTTCCAGCATTGTCTTGCTTCTATGGTTTCAAAATTGAATACAGCTTCAACAGAATTGCACAAGTACTAATTACTAATATAAAACACATGAATGTTCTGCAGCTGTGTCCAGTATTTGCTACTAATTTATTCAGCATAGAATAGAATAAACCTAAAAGCAATTGGTCTGCAGCAAAGTTAACTGGCAAAGAGTCACTCTAAAATCAATGAAATGACATTACCATGCTTGAATATTGAGTCATTATAAGAGGCCAAAATTGATATACGCTTTGTGCTCTAAATGACATCTTGCAGAATAAGTTAATCCTAATTAGTTAGACAAATAAAAGAGCAATTCATCTTGCAGAATAAATGCCAGCCGTCAAAAAATATGTGCTTGTTATTGTCCAGGTTTGTATACTTTTATCACAAGGTATCTCTTTGACAGAAATTATATAATATACTTCAATCCCGGTATGTTGGTTCATGTTAGTTTTTGTAAAGTACAAAATATCAGGCAAGCCTCTTCAAAAGGCTCCATTGATAAGCTTTGAAATTCTATTTACGCTATAGCTATAGCAGGGACAAAAGATAGGAACTTAAATTACATACCAACTTTAAGATATTATCAAATTGGCTACACGTACAATTAGCAGAGCTACAAAAGAGTCTAGTTACAAAAAATTTAGTTCATTTGTGAAAAAAGGTAAAATTAAAATGATAAGAACAGATACTAATTAAAAGCTAATAAGAGATGCCCTCAGATTGTAATACCACGTATGTGATTGACTACTAAATTATTTCTGTTTTCTGTTAGTAGATTCACAAGCAATTTCATGTGTTGTTGATCATTCCAACTTTATGGTTAATCGATGAGCTCTACTTGTGAGCAAGAGGTTCCCTTGTCATAATTCATCTATCACATTAACTTTAACGAATTTAACCAAAGATAAAAGGAAAACCGTTGATTTGGTAGACAGAACATAACTAGCACTCAAATTCTTATATCTTGTCTTATACCAAGGGCAAGCCTTCCGCTCGTCCTCATCACCCAATTGCTGCAGCTGCCGCCACCTGCCACGCTTGCCGTTACTCCTCAAAATCTCAGCTTACTCGACAAACCACCCACCATTTCCTACATCCTGCTGTCCTTGCCCAAACCTTTTGCTCCTCGTCGCCTGATCACCGCGCCTACCAACGCACCTGCCGCTGCTCCTCGAAATCCCAGTTTACTTGACGACCTACCTAATATTCCCGCTGCCCTGCCAAACCTCCTCTTCCTCCGAATCACTTCCTCGTAGTTTTATAGGTATATTAAGAAATATTTATATTTTATTTATTTTAATTATAACGTATTATATTAATATTTTTTATTTATATTAAAAATTAATTTTATTTTTTTAATATATATATAATTATTTATTTATTTAATATTAAAAAATAATTTTATCGATTTAATTATAATTATATTAATTAAATTTTAAATCATTAAATTTTTTAATTTAATAACTAATTTAATTTTTAAAAACTTGATCAATATACATATTAAAATTATTTTTTTTTCCTCTATTTACATTATTTACTTTTTTTTCTTTTTCATTGGATTTGTAAGTTTTGCCTTTTAATTTTTTAAATAAAATTATAGTTAAATTTAAATAAATTTAATATTAAGTAATATAATTGAAATGAATTAAAATTATATAAAAAATAAAATTTTGTAATAAATTTAATTATTATTAAATTATGTAATTAATTCATTCAAAAATTTTAAAATTTATAAATTAATATTTTTTAAATAAAAATAAAAATAATATTTTTTTTTATTTTTTCTTCAAACACTTTATAAGTTTATCACATCTAATGTAAATATTCAAAATGCCTTTCTCCTAATGCCACCCTTAGTTTATCTATCTTGTTCTATGATCTCAAATCATGAAACTTGATTATTTAAATTAGATTTTATACCCTCTTTTAGGCCTCAAAAGTTATGAAAAGGAAATTAAAAAAAAAAAAAGCAATAATATATGTACATAGAAAAGAAATAAAATAGACAAACTAATTAGTATGACAATAAAAATTTTTTAAAAAAATAACTTAAAAATTTGAAATCTAAGTTTTTTTTTTTTAATTTTAAATATGCGATAAGTTTTAATAAATAATAAAATATATTATAATATAAAATTTAAAATTTTATTATTATTATTTTATTTTTCTATTTGTATTTAGTAATTTTGTCTATTAATTTTTTTAATATAAATATGCTAAGCCAAATGATAAGAAAATAAAACATTTTCCTTTTCTAATTGAATTGCATGAAAGTGAATGAAAAAAAAAATGAGAAGGAAGAAGAAAATGATAAAACTTGGTAAGGAAACATAAAAAAAAAAAAAAAAAAAAGAGAGAGAATAGAAGTAGAAGAAGAAGAAGAAATAAAATAATTGATCTACCTCTAAAAGTTGTTAAGAAACCATGGCCATAAGAGAGGGAGTATAAATTGTTTATACTATCTAATAATTAACATCTATTCAAAGTGTTTCAATTTTAAACAAAAGTTATACTCAAGATACTTTAATTAATTTAACTCATTAAGTAATTTTCAGTTTTTTTTTTATAACTTATTTGTATACTAATGGTTAAAATTTTTTAGATATAAAACAATGATTATATCTAATAAAAATTAAATGATGATTTGAAAATTTTTTTAATTATTCACTCTAAAAATTTAAAATTATCTTTATATATATTTTAAATCATATTAATTTATTTTTTATTTTTTTTTTTTTAATTTAATTTTACTTAAATATTATTTTATATATATATAATATTAAATTTATTTAATTTAAAGTTAAATTAAAAAAATTTTTAAAATTAATTATATTTTATTTTTTATATTAATTAATTTTTTTTATTTTTTTAATATAAATATTAAATTTTATTTATGACAAAAGTTTATAAATTCAAATATATAAAATCTAATTAGTTTAAGTGTGCACTCACGGAACCATAGTCTGGAATTTGGAGCACGTGTTACGGGCAGAGGCTCCGCGGCTGGAATGAGAAGTACCGTTAGGGCCAAGAAATGGTATAAAATAGACATGAAAAAAGCGTCGGGCAGCCCTTCAATCAGTCAATCATAGTTCGATATGCCCATTCTGGATACGGCCCGCTCATAAGCAGTACCGCTGTGTCGAAAATTTTCGGTCCCTGTACACGGCCTGTTTTGGTCATATATTAGTAATATGTATAATTTAAATATAAGTGAATTATTAATATATATATATATATATATATATATATATATATATATATAATGTTAATTAAAAATAAAAATAATTAATTTAAATAATTTTAATTAAAATTAAAATTTTATATAAAAATATTTTATTTTTTAAAAAAATTAAAAAAATTTATATTTTTTTTTACTTAAATTAGATATTTATTAATTTATAAACTTATTTTTTAAAAAAATATTAAATTTAAGTATAATTTAAATATAATTATTTATCAAATATAATATAATACGAATTTATAATTTTTAAATTTATAAATTGTGTTATTTTATTATTCAAATTTTTAAATATAATATAATAAATTTTTTTTTTAAAAAAAAAGAATCATAATACAAAATAATTAAATTTTTAAAAAAAAAAAAAATCATGTCTAACATGACACACCTCATTTTACATTTCTTTTATATAAACCAAATTAAAAAGAGAGGAAAACCTAACATCTCTCAATTTTCCTACTAAAATTTTTTTATCCCCGTCGTGTGCCTCAAGAAAATAAAAAGAAGAGGAATTCTACCAAATAGGCTGTTGAATGGGAATTCTTGCCAGTACAACGGGGGAGTGAGACGGCGAACAAGTGGGTAGGACCCATGCAGGTTCTCCCCCTTTTTTTTTTCTTGAAAATAAGTCCGATATTATTCTAATTTTATTTTTTAAATATAAATTACGTGATAAATAAAAAAAAGAAATAAATGTGTACACATACAATACATATGATATTTATATAAATAATAACAGTGTGCAAACAATATGATTTTATTGGTTGTATATACATTTTTGTTAGATGTAACTCATCTTTATTAAGTATATGCACATTTTATTTGATTATATACATGTTATATTTTTTTGAACAAATAAAAAAAATTAAAAGGAAACAAGCTCCACCCCCACGCCACCGTCCCAGAAACTTTTTCCAAGACGAAGATTTGGAAGTTGAAAAGAGAATAGACCAAGTCAACTGCAGTACTCTATACTGCAACTGTTCTACACGAGCCCAAGTTAATGTCGATTATGGTGATATTGCGACCTAATCGCAGTTATCCATATGTTTTCAGTATTGTCCTACCAAAAAGAAAAAAATAAAAAACCTATGGTTACAAAAATGTTAAGGTGCGTACTTTGTAAATCTACATTTCGTGCCAAATAAAAAAAAAAAAAAAGGTGTTACGTAATATTTAAGGTTTAGGTGGTTAACAAAACTGCACCATAATTTTGTGATAAATAATTTTCTTAAATTTCAAGATATTTTGTACCAAAAGAATTTAATTTCGGTTTGTTTCATCTGCTTTACATATCTAATTTATTGATATGGACCAGCTCATCATGGAAGAGTATGCTAAAGAGATGAAAAAGTTGGGCCACGAGTTACTGGAACCGATTACCTTGAGTTTAGGTTTGCCAATAAAGAGAATAAGTGACTTCTTAAAAAGCCAAATCAGCTTAATTAGACTTAAACAAAATCTACCTTTCCCATCTCCTCAATTGTTGCTCGGCCAACACAACGTTGGAGGACTAGAAGTGACGTGCAAATCAGTTAGTTTCCATATTTTGTTTCCTCAGTATAAGATTCGATTTTATTGAATAAAAATTATGAAATAATAATATAAAGTGTAAAATTTATATTATAAAATTTAAAAAAAATTAAAAATTTATAATTATAATTAATGATATAAATTTTATTTTATTTATTAATTTTATTTATTTTTTATGTTCTAAATATTTTTTTTCAAAATATATTTCATGATTGGGGTGAAAGAATTCGTCAAACATTTGATGCCTCTACAGGCCACAAGTCTTCCCTTGAAACCAAAAATTCTCTATTTTATGGGTCCTGTTGTCGTAAGGTGATAATATATTTATGTTTCCCTTCAGTCAATTAAGAATGAAATAAGATCATGCAATGCTGACACTTATAATAAGTTTCTGGATCCAAGCATACAAAATATGGTTCGTTCAAGTGTCCTTTAACGAAATCCGTGTATGGAATTTGGAGCAATTGCGACCGGCAGAGGCTATGCGGCTGGGATGAGAAGGATCATTTAGGCTTAAAAATGTTTTAGAAGTTAAAAGTCTACATTTCTACTTATAACAAAGTTGTCTTACATTTAATACAAGAATCTTCCAAATTAAATAGATAACAATTAGATTAAATTGTATGAAATTTTACTCATTTTTATTTTTTAAAAATATATAAATTATATATATATATATATAATATATAAATAAATAAATTAATTAAATTAATATAAATTAAATTAAATAAATAAATTTATTTTTATTTAATTATATATATATATTATTTTTAAAAAAATAAAAAAAAAATTAAGATAAAATCGTCTGAATAAACCAAGTTTTTACTTATATTAAAGTTACCTTGTATTATTATAAAAATTCATTCAATTATCAAAATGATTAAAAAAATTTTTTTTATTATTTTTTTCTTCTCTTATGTTTCAAGAAAATAAAAAAAAAAAAAAAAAAAGATTATCTATCAATTTTATTATTAAACGAATTTTTATTAATTTAATAATATAAAAAATTAAAAAAATAATAAATAATTAAAATTTATAAATAAATAAATTAAATATTATATATATATATATATATATATATATATATATTATAATAATAATATTTAAATAACATTATTTTATTAATTATTTATATATTTTTATTAATTATATATATATATTTTTATTATGCATATATTATATTTTAAAAAAAATAAAAATTAAAAAAAAAAAGAAAATTGAGATGTAACCGGCGAGCCCACCCCAATCTCCCATCCATTAAACTTGGTAGGCATTTTCTTTCCAACCATTAATGGATTAGAATTTTCCTTGGGAGAGTATAAATTACGGCACCATAAGATATTTGATTCATATAAATACTCTTCCTTGGATTAACATACTTCCAACACACATACCGCGAGCGTTTTGAATGATCAACAGATCCATGGCTTCCTGCTCAGATAAACCACACCCCATATTGCTTCAGATCTTGTCCTCCTTCCTTTCTATATTACTACTCTCTTACCACTTCGCTCCTCCCACTTTCTCTCTTGCCGGTGATGCTGCTGCTGCTCAAAATGAAGTGGGAATAGAAGCAGAGGCACTTCTAAGATGGAAAGCCAGTCTCGACAACTAAAGCCAATCATTCCTATCTTCTTGGAGTGGGGAGGCAGCCCTGGCAATTGGCATGGAATCTACTGCAATTCCGCTGGAAGTGTTACCAATATAAGCATCTCAGATTCTGGTTTATGCGGCACGCTTCACAGTCTCGGCTTCTCTCATTTCCCAATCTCGTACACCTTGTCCTTGCTATCAATTCATTCTATGGATCCATCCCCTCACACGTTGGTAATCTTTCCAACCTCATCCTTCTAGACCTGTCTAGGAATCATTTTTCTGGGAATATTCCATCAGAAATCGCATCACTCTCAAATGTTCGAGAGTTGTACCTTGCTATGAACGACATCACTGGTCTGAAGAAATTGGTCAGCTCATTTCATTTTCTTTTCTTTACTTGCATGAAAATAATCTTGAAGGTTCCATCCCTACCACCGTCACAAACATGTCCAACTTGGTTTATCTATTTCTTTTAAGGAATAAGCTATCTGGTTCCATATCAACAAATATTGGAGTCATGAGGAGGCTTGAGTAGCTTGATTTATCAACAAATGGCCGCAGCAGTGTTATTCCTTCGTACATAGTAAACTTAACCACTATGCATTTTCTTTATCTATACAATAATTTATTTTAAATTTTATATTATAAGAAGTTGAAATACTGAAATCTGTCTATTATCTGTAATTGCTTGACAATAGTCTTAGATGTTGAATTCTAAGTTTTATAGGCAACTTGACAAATTTGATTTCTCTTTTTCTTTTCATTAACTAACTTTTTAACTCTATACTATCAAGCCTTAGAATGTTGAAATCTCTTAGCAAGCTTGGACTCCATCAAAATAATATCATTGGTCCAATACCAAGAAGCTTGAGAAAACTGCAGCAGTTTGTTGAGACTCAGGCTGATTAGAAACCAACTCACATGAAACATATCTGATGTTTTTGGTAGCCTCCAAAATTGAACTATTTAGATTTGAGTGATAATAATTTATAATGATCTCACATGGAAATAGGAAAATTTTCTTAATTTGTCCACCCTGAAGGTTGCCAGGAATAATCTCTCAAGTGAAATCCCATTAGAGCTGAGAATGCTATCCAATCTCAAACATCTTAACTTGGCTGCAGATAGCATGAGTGGATCTATTCCAAAGCAACTCGGGATGTTCTAGGTTGATCTTCCTAAACCTTAGCAGCAATATGTTCAAAGAGAGATTTCCTTTAAAGATAGGAAATTTGCAATCTCTGTAAAATCTTAATTTCAGTTGGAATCTGCTGACAAAGGAAATACCACCAAAGCTTGGAGATCTGGACAAACTAGAGGCATTGAACCTCTCCCACAATATGTTGTTGGGTAAAATTTCAAATTTTGGTCCTTTGTCGGCCTTGAACATGGTGTATATATCGTATAACAGATTACAGGGCCATATTCCAGATAGCAAAGCCTTCCGGGAAGCTCCATTTCAAGCTTTGAGAAACAACACAAACCTCTGCAGCAATACTACTGGTCTAAAGGCCTGCCTTTTAATCCCAATTCCCAAGTCTAGGAGTGAGAGTGGTCACCACAAATTGATCATTTTGATTGTTACTCCTCTCTTGGGTGGCCTATTTCTATGTATTGCCCTCGTTAGAGGTTTCTTCATCATACTTCGAAGGCTCAAAAGTAGAAAACTGAGTACGGAGTACGGATGATTGTTTTGCAGAGAACTCAGAAATAGCCTAGAGTTTCTGGTTGCAGTAGAATGTTGCTTGCCTTACAAACAAGAAGGAAGGGATGCAAAAGGGAGAGCAGCAGAAATGAACACAAGGAAAAAGCCTATGTAATAGATACTCTCTAATTCATCATGCACCATTATTCATCTTCATTATATAAGAGGATTTTAAATCATATAATTTGAATGATTAGCTATTGCATTTGATTGCTTTATACAATTTAAAATTAAAATTAAAATTTGAACTAATTATAGCCTTAATGCATAATTGGTCAAACATACATACAAAAAGAAATATTTGAATTACAAATCAAGTAATATAAAACTGAATTTTACTATATAAAAGTTACAATTTAAGTTTAGTAATTTCGATATGTTGAATTTTAATATGATAAAAAAAAAAATAATTTACAAATTTTTTAAAATTTATTTGTATATTAACTCTTTAATGATTAATGGGGGCTTTTAATTTTTGAACTTATTCATTAATGGGGTAGAGAATCTAGTACCTTCATTAAATCATTTTATGAATAGGTGAGAAAACTCCTTTTGTTAAATCATCTTACAAAATGGGGTGTAAAATCTTTTTAATTGAATAATTTCCAACAAGAGCATGAGACACCTCTTTTCTTTCATTTGTTCTTCAAATAAAATAAACCATTTTCATAAGGAGCAGTAGTATTCTATTTTTTTCTCATCTTTCATCAAGCCACATCTAATAAAACTTGGTTGAAGGATCCTTTTAACCTTTTTATGAGAGTATTTGATTTAACTTTTGAGTGAAATTATTTTTTATTTACTGATTAACTATTTAACCGTAAGTTTAAAAGTTATTTTTTTTACGCTGATATTTAAATTTACTGATTTTTTTATATAATTCTCTAAAACTAACTAATGAAAAAATAATTAAGAAATATTTTGTCGTACTTTTCATTCATTAATATTTGAAAATAATTTATATAGACTAAATTACCCTTAAAAAATGTTTATATTGTTTTATTTTTTGTTATGTATGTTAAATATCAATCTCTATTCCATGAATATTTATACAGATACGATAAAAATTCCACCTCTGTTCAAAGCATCAAAGTGCTTATACATGCTGCAGAAGATGATCCCATATGCAACTGGCTTGGTAAGAGCATTTTCTGCAATAAATCTTCGGTTTGCTATCATGGTTAACAATCCAGCAGATGAAACTAAAATATCTACATTGCAGTATCACAAATCTTCTGTCATAACTATAAGTTAGTATAATATATAGATTAATCACAGCAAATGAACTTCATGCAGTAATCACAGCATTGCTGATTTTAATTTTTGACTTGGACAGGAAATTCTCCATGGGTCAATGCTATGGAATGGTGTGGTCAGAAAGAGTTTGTGGCAGCTTGCGTGGTTCAATTTGTGGTTGGAGGTGTGTAAGCAGGGCAGCTGAAAAGTCATGGCCCTCTCTCTTTCCTCAAGGTCAGGCTGTTTCTTCTCTTTCTTCGGTCTGCATCTTTTCATGTATTGTGATATCTGCAGGTACTAGGTTCTTATGCTATCATGTATGATTGTTTGAAACAAAAACAAGCAGGTTCATAATGCTGGACACCTGGTGCCAATGGATCAACCAGAAGCTGCATTGCAGATGCTGAAGAGCTGGCTGCAAGGAAATCTTAGTGTAATTGATCAAAAGAAGAAGATAATACAAATATAATCCCAATTGATTGTCTCATCCAATTTGAAGATTTCTTACCAATGGCATTATTCCAGCATTGTCTCACTTGTACGGTTTCAGAATTGAATACAACTTGAATAGAATTGCACAAGTACTAATTACTAATATAAAACACATGAATATTCTGCACCTATGTCCAGTATTTGCTACTAATTTAATCAGTATATAATAGAATAAACTTGAAAGCAATTTATTTGTGGCAAAGTTAGCTGGCAAAGAGTAGCTTTAAAAGCAGTGAGAATGACACCACACTTGAATATTGAGTCATTATAAGAGGCTGAAATTGATATACGCTTTGCACTCTAAATGACATCTTGTAGAATAAGTTAATCCCAATTAATTAGACCAATAAAAGAGCAATTCATCTTGCAGAATAAATGTCCAGGTTTGGGTACTTCTATTGCAATGTATCTCTTTGACAGAAAAATATAAGATACTTCAATCCTAATGTGTTGGTTTATATTCTTGTAAGGTACAAAATATCAGGCAAGCCTCTTCAAAAGGTTTCATTGATAAACTTCAAAATTCTATATATGCAAAGGAAAGGACAAAAGATAGGAACTTTTATTACTAACCTTAAGATATCATCAAATCGTCTAGCAGAGTCTGAAGGACATCTAGCGGCCAAAAATTTAGTTCAGTGTGAAACAAGTGACATTTATGGCTATTCCAACTAAGACTAGATATCTTCTTGCCAAAGCACTTTTAATGCCACAATTAATTTCTAGTGCAGCAATATAGCTCAGCAATTCAGATTTTTTCTTAAAATTTTTTATAGAAAAGGAAACAGTGTAACTTAAGAAAGGATAAAGAACTTGATGACACCCCATACAATTTTCTCAAGCTTTCAATTGCTGGCTAGAAACCAGACCTCAATGGCACGATTGATACTGCACGCAAATGTTGGGCATTACTGGCATTCTTTGCCTTACTCAATGTCATCCTAAACATCTCTCCTTCCAGCATTGACAGCTGCACAAGAAGTTCAATAAACAAAATAAATTAAAAGGGTTAAAACGAAAAGCCCAAATGCGAAGCCATCATTTCAAATATCCAGGAATCCCGTAAACTTAATCCGAAAAACGAAAATACATCAATACAAATTAAAAAGATAAGATGAATGCCAAAAAAGGAAGCAATAAAAAAGCAAAGACGGAGGGTCATTACCAGCAGAAGGGTGAAGCTTGGTAAAGTGAAAGAAATCATCAGCAGAGCATCCAAATAGGATCCTGGCAGCCCAATCGAAGCATATCACATAAAGCACCTTTGTATCCGTTGCAATTGACACCTGCCCACGACCCCATTCACATCATAAGAAAACGAAAAGAGGAAAATGAGATGAATTGGTACGTCTTCAAGAAAAAGGAAGAAAGAAAAAAAGGCAGAGGACGAGGGCGGAGAGAGAAAGAAAGTCATTACAAGGATGCGGAATAGGCGCTTGCAAGGAGGAGAGAAAAAATCGAGCGTGCGCAAGAACTGCAGAGGGAATTGGGATTTTCAGGAAGAGTTCGCTCGCAGGCTGAACAGGCCCTGTACCACATATTGGTGGAGTCCATCCCCATTACTGCACATATTAACGTTGTTGCCTTCTTTCCCTCCATGACCATTGCTTCCTTCTTTTTCTCCCCGCTGTAGGTTTTACCTTTATATTTTTTAAGAAAAAAAGTAATTAAAATTAAATAATTTAATTATAATAAATTAAAATTATATAAAAAAATTTATAATAAATATTATTTAATTAATTTATTAAAAATATTAAAATTTAATATTTAAAAAATATATTTTTAATAAAAATAAAAATAACATTTTTAAATTTTTTTTAAAAATTATTTTACAAATAAATAATAATTAATATAAATAATATAATATTTTAATAAATTTATTATCAATTATTTTATTTTATTTTATTTTATAATTTTAAAATTTAAAATTAATATATTTATATATTAAATTTTATATTTTTTAAAATTTAAAAATAATAATAAATAATAAAAAATAAAATAAATATAATATAATATAATATAAATATATAAAAAAATATATTTAAAATTTTAAAATTTTTAAATTAAATTTAAATATAAAAATAAATTTTAATATAAATATAAAATATAACATAATATATATATATATATATATATATTTTTTTAAATTTTTTTAATATTTTTTTTTTTAATTAAAACAATTATTGGTGTCAATTAACCAAATCCGGGGATGGACTGTGGAGCACGTGCCACCGGCAGAGGCTCCGCGGCATGGACGTGAAGAATCATTAGGGCCTAGAAATGGCATACAATGGACATGTAAAAGGGGTCGGGCAGCCCTTCATTGGGTCAGGCATAGTTCAATATGGGCCGTTTTAGATACGGCACGTTCGTAAACAGTATCAAGTTGAGTCCAAAATTTTTAATCCATGTATACGATTAGTTTTATATCTGTTTTTATTTTTTTTATATTATTAAATATTAATATAATATTTAAATTTTTTTTAATTTAAATTAATTAAAAAAAATAATAAAATAATAAATTTAATTTATATATATTTAAATTATTAAAAAAATAATATATTATTATTAATTAAAAATAAAAAAAATAAATAATTAAATTTTTAATTTTAATTTTAAATTTTATTAATAAAAATTTTATATAAAAAAAAATTTTAATTTTAATTTATTTATTTTAAATTTAAAAAATTTATAATTTATAATTTTTTTTTTTTAAATTATATATATTATTATTAATTTATAAATTTAATTTTTTTATATATATATTTAAATATCATTCAAATATGATTATTTATATATGATTATAGATTAGACCGGTACAAGTCCATCGGCGTATAGAGCTTAGATTTATGGGCGGCCTCATTGTTTAAAAATAGTTTAAATAGTTCGATGCTGAATAGTCGTCACCGGAGGAGCACATTGGGCACAAAAAAGAGAGAGAGAGTTTTAGGTCCCATGTGTTTATGGATCCACCTCATATCTGTTTGCTCGTCTGCTGACAGCTTCAATTATTGTTCGGGCATGGTTCTTGCTGCTAAATGATGAAGATTTAAAGAGAATTTTTATTAGTTAAAGTTTTAGTAAAATTTTAATTTTATTATAATTTTTAAATATATAATAATTATTAAATTAAATAATTTATTTATTTAAAATATTTATTTAATTAAAATAATTTTTTGTCTCTTTTTATTTTATTTTCGAAAGTTGTTTATTTTGGTTAATTGTTTATAAATAGGATTAATATTAGTGTGCTAGAAGAATTTTTTTTTTTTTCAATGGAGAAAATGAATATGATGAATTAAATTGAGTCTTTGAGACTTGTGAACTGCCCATTGCTCATTTCAATCTCGTCCTGTCTCTATTTCGTCTAGGTTCCCTTTCTTCCATTGTCGTCTCGGTTCCTCTTATCTTGTCCCACATCAACAAGTTGCCATTCTTGTCTCCAATCTGTTTGCTTCAATCTAAGCATGACATTTTTGGAGTTTTTACCACATCTTATTTTCTAGGTGCTGACATGTTAATATCATTGCTTTTTTATTGTTCTAAATTATGTCTTGCCAGTTTATGCCCCACTTTTGGCGGAAGCAATCCTGGGTTGAGGGCTGAGCTTATTCATCCGGTGAATGATCATCATCTGAATATTATTTGTGTGGCTTTGCATACATGACCCACTTTTTCGTATTTGCGTAAGTTGTTTTACTTGATGCCAATATCAGGTCTTTTCTGCTTTTTAAATTTGTTGATTTTGTAAGGGACCATTTAATTGCCTTTTCTATTCACTTCATCCATAATCAATTGAAACTTCTAGTTGGCTGAGTTATCCACGTTTGTGTGGTTGGAAGTTCTGTTGAAATAATATGCAGAATGGGTAAGAATGCCATGGAAGCTTTTTGCTAGTCAACACAAAATACTGATAACTTTCAAGTCTGAACCATCGTGTCAGTACCCCAATTTAATTAATGGAGGCCTCCTACTAGTGGTGGACGATAATCAATAACTAGAACCTGGCTTGACTAGTGATTCGGAGAGTTTTATATGATCACCTGCAGCAGTGTCCAATGCATAGTGGTAAAAGCATACTGATTCAGTTGAGTTATTTATGCCTATCCCAGCCGGAATGACCAGATTGGATTCGGAAACGAGACTGCAATTGACAAAGGTAGTATAAAAATGTCCAAAATCATTTTACGCAGTATTTTAGTAAATATAAAGTTTACACTTCATTAATTTGAATTAATTTAAATTAATTTAATCATCAAATTTATATATATTTATAAATAAAATTATTTTATTAATTTAAAAATATTTTAATATTTATAAAAAATATATAAAATAATAAAATTAAAATTCTTAAATAATTAATATAATTTTAAAATAATATTATATAAAATTTAAATAATAAAATTATATTTAAAAATTAAGTTTTTCAAAATATTTCTGTGAAAGTTTTTGGTGTTCCTTCCACCCAATAAAATTTCAGTTACTTGTCAACAGTTGATATCGCCAATCGCAGAATCATGCAACATTTGACTAAAGCCAAGGCATTGTCAATGTCCATGACATGGGCTACAATATACCAACTCCACTTTTAAGACCGCCGAACATTTAGCTCCAACTTCTCCATATTTGCTTCAATATTGAGAGCGCTGACTACATTCAATTTGGGGAAGATGTTTCTTTTATTTATTGTATTATTATATTACATAAAGAGCATACGTGGCTGGTTGTATGTCCAATTTGCCCATTTCATATTCATGAGATTTGGGCATTAGTTAACAACCCTTTAAAGGGACATGCCTATTTGAGAAGGGGCAGTGTTCACCTGCTTTTATGCCTGTCTAATTCCACCACTCGAACAATGTCAAAAGTTAAATTAACCAAACTCATTATCTTGGAGAAGTTCATTGAAAGGCGATGCACCCATTTGTCATCCCCTTTGTGGACAATTCTCCCCTGCAGCAGTTGGCATTACAATACTATTGAAACGTGATGGTGATGACATATTTCATAATTTCAGTTCCCGATCTATTCTGGTTTCCATAGTAATGTTTTAGCTCATTAAAAGGAATAATTACATCATTTGGATCTCGTAATTCATTTATTTATACATTCTGGACTGTTTGTTCATTTCATTTCATCTCTCCCCCTCAATGCAGGTTGGCAGGTCCAAGTGGAATGGTAATGTTGGGAGCTCTGGAATTGTTTTTAGACTTGATACACCTCTGTCGGATGTCGGTCGACCATCCTTCTCTGTTCAGATAAATAGTGGTGTTGAGTTTTAATTGTCGTAATGCATATTTCTTGTAACCGAAGTCTATATAGTCTAAAAAATTTAGTTGCAGCATCACCTGTGAATATTTACGTCTTCTGTCCGTCTATTATGTCAGTTTCCGAACTCTCCAATGGAAGTACCTATTCTTACTAACCGCCCCACCTGTATGCTTGTAGAGAATGTCCAATTTAACGGGAATATTCTCTTGGAACATTAATGCAACAGCCCCCTTATCTGGATTGATTTTTCTTTTTTTTTTGGGGTTTGGGGGTGGGGGGCGCTGGGGGTGGTGATGATTGGCAATTTATTTGATATATGTGCAACTATTTCAAATTTACAGATTCTTTGCACAAGTTAAAAGCTTCAGAACTTTGTTTACTTGGAAGAAGATAATATTTGACAACTATTGAAATTCCCAAGTTGCCAGGATGTTTTTACCAAAGATATGACGGGCAATACCTGATGAGAGGATGGTAAAAGGATTCAGCCAAGTCGATATTCGGCATGTACGGTGATTACTTCTCTCTTTGAGGAAAAGCAAAATGTCAAAAAAGGGAAAAACAGCAGTCAGTCAATAAAATGGAAGGAGACCGAGAATCAGAGACTATAGTGTATTGGCTCCATAATGTTATTGGATTTGATGCCATTTTTGTGCACTTTTGCCGTGACAAACAATTGAGGGAAACGAAACAGCTTGTTCACAATACAAGCCTACCGCGCAGGGGACTTTTGATTAGGGGCGGATCCATAACATATATACGAAAAATAAAAGAATAAATTAAAAAAAAAAAACAAAAAACAAGAGCGGAGGACTAGAGGAGGCAAGGAGCAAAGTTTGATTGAGAGATGGAAGTGGTAGAGGCAAGTTCCACTTGGATTTGTTTAATTTGTGCTTTACTAATTTATTTTTTCAGTTCAATTGGGTGTATGCCCATTGATTTTATGTTGGCTCATGGATGCGAAGGCAAAATAATCATTGTGAGGTGGCAAAAAAAAATTAAGAGGCAAAATATATATTTTAGTGGGGATAATAACAAAAGGAAAAAAACTAAATTATATATATTTTTTTTTCAGTGGGATAAATTTTTCTACAATTTCAATTTTCCATTCACAAGTGCTACGAGCGATATACTTACATACCATCTTCTTTAGTTGGTGAAAAATGAAAAAGCCCCACGACTCTCTGACTACATCTGCTTCTGCTTTTGACCTCGGATTCACCATCTCAATAGATCAATAACAGGTGACTTTCCTTTAAAGTTTCAGAATCTAAATAACCAATGACGTTGGAATTACTTCTAAGGTGTGAATTATTTTGCTTTGGCCAGACTATTTCATCTTTAGCCAATAACACTACCAAATAAATGGACTATGGCAACAATTTTTATACATCGATTATAAACCATTGCCTAAAACCCCCAAAGCAGCACTTATGACCACTGCCTAAATATTTTTTGATAATGTGTGGCAATAGTTTACATTAGGTAGGAGTTATACATTAAGGGTTTACAACTATTGTATTTTCTTAAGAAAAGGTAGGAATTATAAATGTTTAAGTAGCAGTTTTGAACAGCTACCTATTTTTTTTCTAAGAAAAGAACAAGATAATGCTTTATTTTATTTTTTTTCTCTAAAAATAAAGGGATAAGACATTGTTATTTTTTTTTTTAAATGAAAAAAGGATGAGGTAATGGTCTGATACTACTATCTTACCTTTTTTCTTTTAAAAATAAAGTGATATGACAATGATCTTGAACCATTATCTTTTGTTTTTTTTTTTTCTAAAAAAAAATAAGGTAGATATTGTGCTACCACCTAATTTTTTTAATTTTAAAAATAAAGGGTTAAGGTAATGATTTTGCATCATTGCCTTTTTTTTTTTTTTTAAAAAAAAAGGAATAATAAAGGGATACGACAATAATCTTGAATCATTACCTATTTTTTTTGAAAATTAAATAAATGCAAACTATATACATTGTCATCTTGGAGATAAAGGAAATGCACCGTGTAGAATCAATTTTACTCCCCTTTAAATTATTCAAATCTAGAGAGGAATGGAAACTATCAAATTTAAAGTGAGATTTTCCACTTTTTTTCTCTATCTCAAACTTAAATTCTTGCTTGTCCATCTTTTGTTAGTTGAAGACATTAGATTTTATAGGTAAAGTGCAATCTCTATCACATATAAGTAGATTCTCTTTATGTCCATTTTTGTTCTATCTTTTTTTCTTTTGTTTAGGATTTCATTCAAGTCTATAGATAGCTTGTTTTGGATCTCATATTTTGAAGAATTTGTCAATTTTCTTTTCTTTATTGTATTTTTTTTTGTTACATTTATGTTTTTAATTTGTAATAAACAAACCCAAGATATTGAGTTCTCAAACTAGGCTTTTTTATGCCATATTGGGACTAAAATATGAGGGATGATTTTAATTTGATTCGACTTGGATGGAATTGCTTATTGAAAAATTGTTCGTTTTTCTATAAAAAAATTGATTTTTTTTTCCACAAAAGTTGCCCTTAATGCCACTGCTTTACTCTTTATTGCTCATAAAGAAAACTAATTTACTCATAGTCTCACATAACTCAATTTTTGATTCTCCTATACCCATACCCACCTACTCGCCCATAAGGCTCAATTCTCAATTCCTTTATTTGTCACATCTTAATCTTCCTTCATTCTTTCCTTTATTCTTCTTCTCCTTCTTCTTCTTCCTTTTATGGTCAGTAGTTTCTATTTCCTTGACATTTGCTTCTTCATTTATTTTGCAATTTCCACATTGATTGGTCTGTATTAAAGGGTTCCCTCATTAAGCAAAAGCATGCCCTTTACAATTTTTTTTTTATTAACAAGGACAAGGCAACAACACATTTTAAGGTCTAATTCTAATTGGCAAGATTTTACATTTATTTATTTTGGGATGGAGAACTTTATTAGGTAAGTGTGAACTTGAACTTGGGATTGTGAGGGTTAGGCACATGGTCTTAGAATCGTGTAGATTAATTTTTTTTTTCTTTTTATGTTGTAATGAGAGTTGCAGTGATGGGGATGTGCTGGTGACCTAAGGGAGATTCCAAAAGATTTAAAACATTGCATTCCTTATGGGAAACTGTGTTGTTGGTTGATTTTGGATTTAAGGGCTTATGATTATTCAGAGCTTGAGATTCTAAAGTTGTAAACCTTGATTGTGTTATTTGTTTAGGGTAGTGCAAAGAAGGTTATTATCTTGGCCCTAAGCAAAGATGCACTTGTGTTTGTTGTGGGTATCAATGAGAAGGAGTACAAGTTGGATATTGACATTGTTTCTAATGCTACACTACAATTTCTTTGCTCCCTTGGCCATGGTAATTCTCGGTAATGGTTACGTGGGTCTTATGATTAAAAATACTTGTCTATGTTGGAGTAGGATTGAGTTGTTTTAGTTTTGGTTAATTTGATCTTTGACCATTGGTAGGTTATCCATGTTAGGATTGGAATTGTTAAGGGCCTTATGACCATTGTCCACTCCATCACTAGTAAGATGTTCAAGCAACATGATGCAATTTGCCACTATTAGAATATGAAATTGAAAATTAAGCATGACTTGTCTTTGCAATTTAGCCACTCAAAAAACTATTGATGGTTCATCAAGTAAGGACTAAAGGGTGGAAGAATTGCTTCCTTTAACATCATTCGTAGTAGCATTGGAGTTGCCAAGGTATGCTAATAGGTGCATGGTAATGCTAACTTTGTTGACTTAAATGTGCTTTGTGCAGGTCAAGTATCTTTGATGCTAAGGCCGTCATTGCTTTGAACAAGAATTTTGTTTAAGTTATGGCTTGGTATGACAATGAAGTAGGCTATAGGTATTGATCGTATCTCTTTCTCAATTTGGTCATCATGATGCCCTTTACAAAGCTTGCTATCCTTCCTTATTCATTGATGCAACACATTTGTATGACACCTATTATTCGTTTGTTTCTATAATACCTATGTGACTAACTTGATTGTTCACATGGCATCTTGTGATTGACTTGATTGCCTTTATGGCATCTGTTCAAGCTTAAAGCTGGAAACCCACATATTTAGGTATTCCTCCTTTTTTCTTCTTAATCTTAATCTTTACTAGTATGTAATTTATTTATCCTTTTTATTTATTTTTATTTTTTTACTTTATTTTAAATGTTTTTAAGTTTAGATCAAAAATTATATTTATCTTTTGTAAAATGATGCTCTCCCTAAGGTTGAGGACTTTGCAATTTGTGTACAAAACCATCTAAAACTTTTAATTATGCAATGATATTATGTGAGATTTGTTAAATATTAGTTATTGTTTGTACTATTTAGTTTAATTATATTTGCAATAATGTTTATACATTTATGTGATACATATTATAAGTGGAATTGTTACTCATTATATGAGAAACAACTTTGTATGATATCAAAAAATTGATGCATATCTCACTAAAATAATGCTAGCTATTGTAATAAAAAAAATTGTTGCATATTTGATTAAAAAAATTTATGTGTATTCTAAAAAAAAAAAAATGCTACGTATTTGAATAAAAAAATCCTTGAGTATTTTATAACAAAATTACTACATATTTTCTTTAAAAAATTATTGCATATTTTCTTTAAAAAATTATTATGTATTATATTAAAATAACCACTGCATATTCTATAAAAAAAAAAGGTTTTGTGTATTTTACCCAAAAATCATTGTGTATTCTATTAAAAAATTGTTGTATAACCTACTAAAAAAAATTGCTGCATATTCTATTAAAAAATCTTTTGTGTATTTTACAAAAGAATATTGTATATTTCACCCAAAATTGGTTACATATTCTATTAAAAAATTATTGTGTAAATATTATAAAAACTGTTACAATTATTATTTAACATTGTTGCTAGGCAGCAATTTCATTTGTGTTGCTATATGCAAAGAAAATCATTATATTAGATCTATTGCAGCGCTAGCAAATTTAGTGAACACAAAACCACTGCATTAGACTGTAATGGCTTTTAACTCAAAGGCAGGGATTTTGAATCATTGTCATAGCCTATTTGTTTGGTAGTGTAAGGGTCTATAAAGCAAAAATGGTGGCTCAAGAATTCATGTCATATTAATGAAAACTTGAGGCTAAAAATGAGCCATTTGATAAATGACACAAGAAAACACTTGGCTAATAGAGCCTAAGCATAAGTTGTGATGGCTACTAGGAATATGAATGGACTAAGACTTGAGTGGTGAGTAATTTGAATTGTAGTTGAAAGGCACATTGTATACATGTATGATGAGCAATGCAAGTTGATTGCATTTCATAGTAAAGTGTAAAGTGTCTAACAGCTTAATAGATAAGCTAGGGATTTCAGGTTTGATAACCTTTTCTTTTTGTGTTATAGTAGGTTGTCACTGAAAAGCCTAAAAGTATTTCAATTTATAATTTCCTCACCAAACAATAATATAAAGCCTTGTCTCAAATCATATGTACAATATAGGCCACATATATGTTCATAATAGGTGTTACTCATGCTAAAAGCATAAAACAATAGATGAAAAATCATAGATACATTGTTTGTAGGGCAAAAATGTTTATAAATTGGAGAAGGGCTATTGCACCAGATCGTCATAGTAGGGACATTTCAAATGACACATGTTGACATATAGGCTTGATGAAGGAATTGGTGAGGGATACATACAAATTCTCTATATCTTGTCCAAGAATTTTTCCAAATGAGTCAATTTTAAAGAACTTTAATCATATTCTTTTGTTGAATATCTTTTTAAATTGCCAAGAGTTTTGATCATAGTCTTTTAACAGATGGAATTGGGGAGCCAAATTAAAAAGGGATAAATTACTATAATAGCCTCGTAGAAGATTTATTGGAAAAAGGTCACTTAGTGATCCATGCCTTGTAGTTTAATTTCTTTGTGTGACAAGGTAAAAAAAATTTTTTAAAAGAAAAGGCTATATTGTTGAAGCATGAGCTATTGTTTTCAATTAGGAATCTAGACTTATGTAACCATATATCATTAGGAACTTCCATAAATGCTTCAAGATAAATATGAAGGATGGTTGAGCAAACAAATAGTATAAGTATATTGGAACTGAATGGGATGCTTTTGGCTATGAAAATATAGCTTTAAGAATACAAATGGATCACTTACAGAGATGACTTTGAGCATTATGCATTCACCAACTTCCAAGCATTTGGTAATAGAGTGAAGCATTGGATCACCTTCAATAAACCCCATAATTTTGCAATCTAAGGCTAAGATATTGGAATCCAAGCTCCTATGAAGTGATATATTCGTGGCCATATACTTTGTAAGACTAGAAATTCAACTAGTGAACCTTGCATTGCAACTCACCACATCCTCTTCTTGCACACAGCTATATATCACTATTATCAATCAAATTCTAAGGTACTTCAGTACCTTACTCAAATGTAGTCTTCTGCCACCAAACATCTTGATCCAACCATAAAATTGAATAAGCCTAACATAAGATGTTAGCCTTCTACCAATTTGTTGGGTCTTTTAGGAAAAACAAAGAAGTCATATTTGCATAGCCTTAGATTTCAAGTGGTGTGAACCATTCTTTAATGCCAATGAGGACAAAGATGTAGTAATTAGAGCAAGGAAATTTTCAATTGGATGGTAAAAAGTAAATGCCTTGGATTCATGGCATTTCAGAAGGACATATGTTGGATGGATTGTGATGGTTTTTGGTTGCTTGCAATAGAAGGAAAAGAAGGAGGATCAAGGTAGGGACAACAAAATTGGGATATGTGCAAAAGCTCAATATTTTCTAGCTTCTTCTTTAATATATACTAGATGGTTTACAACATAGGTTTAGAAATTAAATTTTCATAATTTGAATTTAAAATAAAGGCTACATGATTATACATTAGTTTAAATTCAAAATACTTTAAATATGAATTAAATATATCAATATAACAAAAAGTTGCTAAAAATTCTTGTTAGAAGGCTTTTGGAGCAAGTTTTTTCAATTGTTATAACTAACATAACTGATATTGGGTGAGAAAGTTAGTTGCAAGGGTTTTGAGGTTAGTTTGTTGCAACAAAGCAAGGGCATCATGACCTTCACTCCTCTTTGGTGCTACTTCTTTGCATTGCCAATTTCATCCTTAATTCAGTAAATCTACCTTTATCCAATCCTTTGGTTAGGATATAGCAAGCTAATCTTTGGAAGGACAAAACTCAATTTCACTTCTTGATTCATATGTATTTCCCTCACAAAATGAAGCTTTATATTGAAATGTTTAGTTTTACCATGCATTATTGGATTCTTTGTTATAGCAATGGTTGCTTGATTATCATAGTGAATTATGGTAGCCTCCTTTTGCTTTAGCTTTTAGTTTGCTATGATCTTCTTAATCCATAAGGCTTGATTCACAATTAAGGTAGCAGATATGTATTCTACTTCAACTATGGATTGAGCCACAGTAGTTTGTTTCCTTGTGCTCCAACAGAAAACAACTGAACCAAGGGTGAAAGCATATCCTAAAGTGCTTCTCATATCCTTACTTGATCCAACTCAGTCACCATCTAGTAACCTTCTAGCTTAGTGTTTGTTATGCTTTTGAACATGATTCTAAAATTGATAGTGCCTTTAATGTACCTCAACACTCTTTTTCCTACTTTATAGTGCAAATTAAAGGGGTTTTGCATGAACCTAGATAACATGCTCATATAGAACATGATATTTGGTTCAAAGGCTAAAACATAAGAGATATCCAATGAGACTTTTAAATTTCCTTGTCTTAGGTAACTCATCCTCTTTCTACAATTTGATTCCTTAAGCTAATGGAGTTATTACAAGCTTGTAATGTAGTATATGAAATTTTTGCAAAATATGCCTTGCATATTTAACTTAAGAAACAAAAATGCCTTTTTGAAATTAATGGATTTTCAAACCTAAGAAATAATTCATCTTCTCTAAATCTATCATTCAAATTGTTTCTTTAGTTCTGCTTTAACTTGATGAACAAGCATATTATTGTCGCCAATGATCATGAGATCATTAACATAGTGGGAGATGTAAAGAACATGAGCAGCTTTTATTTTAACACAAAGAGTTACTTCAAACACACTCCTTGTGAAGCAAATCTTAAGTAGGTATGTGTATATCTTATAATACCAAGCTTTAGGAGCCTACTTTAGCCCATAAAGAGCTTTCTTTAGTAAGTATACTTTACCTTCTTCTCTTAGAAGAATGAAACTAGGTGGATGTTCAAGAAAGATTTGTTCTTGTAACAAACCATTTAGAAAGGCAGACTTGACATCCATTTGGTGCACCCCCCCTTGCCATAGGTGCAAAGGTGTGAGAAACCCTTAGCAACCAATCTAGCCTTGAGCTTGTGCAAACTTCCATCTACATTTAGCTTCACTTTATAAATCCATTTAGCTCCTATGACTCTTTTGTCATGTGGCCTTGGTACTAGAATCCAAGTGTTGTTTTTCTTCAAAGCTTGAAACTCCTTTTGCATTATAACTTTCCAACCTAGAAGTTTTGATGCTTCACCATAGCTTGTTGGTTCTTTATGAGCTATATTACATCTCTCATGTATATTTGTGAGAGATCTAGTGCCTTTAATAGGTGAGTTATCGTTGTCTTCTTCTTAAGAGTCAGACTCTTGGTGTACAAGTGGCATAGGTTGACTAGAACTTAAGGTTAAGCTCTTTATAAGCCTTAATAGCTTCTTTTCCCTAGTTCCATCTCAAGGTTTCCTCAAAACTTAAGTCTCTACTTACTGAGACTTTGTTGGAGATAAGGTCATGAACCCTATAAGTATGTGTTGTATTTCTATAACTAACAAATACAACAATTGAAGCACTTGGATCTAGTTGTCACTCATTGTTTGAGGTACATGAGCAGAACATAAGCTTCCAAACACCTTAAGGTGTGTCAGAGATGGTTTGATGCCAAACCAACACTTATAAGGTATGGAATTAGCAAGGGCCTTGGTAGGTTGCATATTTAACAAGTACACTAAGATAGCTATTGCCTCTAACCGAAAAGATTTAGGAAGACCCTTCTTTATAAGCAAGCATCTGGTCATGACTACAATGGATCTGTTATTCCTCTCATTTACCCCATTTTGCTAGGATGAGTAAGGTGTTGTAAGCTATTGCTGAATGCTTACATCCTTACAAATTTACTTAATTAAGTCAATTGTAGATTTTGAGTCATTGTCTAACTTGATGGCCTTAACTTGTAAGGCAGATTACTTCTTAATCCAAGCCTTAAATTGATTGAAGATTGTTGGCACTTCAAACTTTTGTTTAAGAAAGACAATCTAAGTAAACCTAGTCAAGTCATCTGTAAAGATGACTCAGTACCTACTGCCTTTTATGGATCATGATCCAAAGGACCATAGAGATCAATGTGAAGAAGCTACAACTTCTCATTTGCTTTAGATGATATACCATATGAAAATGGTAGCCTGGTTTGTTTACCAAGTTGACAAGTCTAAACAATTAGACTTGAGTTTTGCTACCTCAAGCAAACCATGCACTAGTCCCTTTCTTTACATTCTTTTCAAACTAGCAAAGTTGATATGGCTTAGCTTTTTATGCCAAAGCATAGTGCCTTATGTTTAAGCAGGTAATGCAAGGTGTTGTACCTTACTTGCTTCCAATTGAAAGGTTTTGCCTTGCATAGTACCTTCATCAAGAAGATACCTTTGGCATTTGCAATAAGGCTAGCCTTGTCTATGAAGACTAAGTTATATCCTCTTTCTAATAACTACCCTACATTAAGCATGTTATAACTGACTTTAAGCACATAAAAAACATTAGGTATGAACTTGATACTTGCATTTGTGTGGATGGCAGCATAGCCTTTCCCTTTTATTGGAATCATGTCACCATTGCCAATTTTTACCTTGGTTGTAAAAGACCTATCAAGCCTTTTGAAAAGTTGTAAATTAGGTGACACGTGATTTGTACAACCATTATTAACAAGCCATGTGTTGTTACTCTTGCTGATGGAGTTGGCTGCTGCAACAAATAACTACTTGTCTAACATTTGTTCCTTATCAGTTATGTGCTTGTTTAGGTTTCTGTGCTTATTGTTGTTGTTGCTTCCCTTTATGCTAACAGATCCTATTAGCATTCTCTTTCTTGTTGCAGATTTTGCACACTAGATCAGGCCTCTTCTAATAGTATCTAGACATGTGATTAGTCTTTTTACAATAATCACATGGTGGATATTATTTTCTGCCTTCAAACTTAGGGTGATCCTCTAACCTTTTTTCTTGCTTACCTTGCTACCTCTTCTTGGTTAGAGACTTAGGTTATTCCTTCATAGAAAAAACTCCTTCAATATGCTCTTCTTGCCTTAAGAGCCTTCTTTGCTCCTAACCTTAAAGAGAATTAATCAATTTTGGTAGACTTATAGAGTTGAGATCTTTTGAGTCTTCTAGAGAGGAGATCTTTGCATCAAACCTTTCTAGAATGCTCATTGAGACCTCTTGCACAATGTTTCTATTAGGGAAGTCCTCTCTTAAGACCCTAATTTGATTGACCAACTTGAGAAGCTTATCACCATACTCCTTAATGGTGTCTATTTCTTTTATTCTTAGAAGTTCTAATTCTCCTCTAAGGTTAAAGAGTTGCATGTTTTTAGTTTTCTCACTACTAAAAACTCCTTCTTTAACCTATCATATGCATATTTGGCTATTTTATAGGCCATGATTCTATTAAAGATGGTCTCAGATATAGTTAAATGGATATAAGTTAGTGCCTTGTATTGTTTGGTTGTTTGCTCACTATGGAATTTAAGTTGTGTAAGAGAGGGATTGGCAAGCAAAGGAGTTGGCTCTATACCCTTTTAGTGGCTTTCCATAAATCAAACACTCTTAGATAGGCTCTCAATATTATTATCCATTGAGGATAGTTTTCCTTGGTGAACTTTAGAGGTGGGAGTGGAGAAAAACTAGAGGAAGCCATGTTACAACAATATGACTTAGGTTTTGTGTAGGGTTCTCTCAGTGTTTTGCTCTTTACATAACAACTAACTAGTTCTCCTTTCTTTTCTTCTTTCTTGTTTGCTTTTAGGGACCATGGATGCTACTTGCTTTGATATCAAAATGTTGGATGGATTGTGATGATTCATGG